>VZSE01013530.1:1502963-1580648 GCA_013398275.1 Promerops cafer
GGCCGGGCCCGCGGGCCCCGCCCGGCGGCAGCGCCATCGCGCCCGGGCTGAAACCAGCGCCGGAGCGCCGCGCCCGCACAGCCCGGTGCGCCGCTGTAATTAACAGGAATTAGCCTTTCTTAAGGAGGGGGATTACGAAACTGCACTATAAAACCCGTATGATACCGAGCGCGCCTGTTTAGAGTCTAAACTGCTTAGAAAGCGTTTTCTGTGAGCCTGGCGGAGGCACGGCTGGGGCTGGAGGCCGTGCTGGGACAGGCAAGGTTCTGTCTCACCTACTATTATAGCCCGTCTTTCAGGAAACTAATTATACCAAAACCGTGATGGAATTAACAACGAACGTCTGCTCTCTTTGACAGAATGAGGGACAAGACTCAGTTCTAAACTTCCCATTACCGGTGGTGTTTCAACCAGCCAAAAGAAAGTCTTAATTCTGTGGACCATCACCAAGAATGGCAACACAACTCTTATAAAACTGTGGGAATATTCTCATATCATATATATTCAAATCTAAGGCTACTTTTATGTGTTGTAAAAACACAAAAGTTGGGCTGAAAGTAAGTGCTGAAATTAGAATTATGCCAGTTACACGCACCTGAAGCATACTACTCTGGGCGTTAAATCTTTTTCTAACTGATTTGCCCTGTCACTGGCAACAAAGACCCAGCCTCTGCAAGCACTTTCTTAGCATCTTTTGAACAGTTAGTAGAAGCTTACAAAAACCCCCACTGTTTTGCCAGTTCACAAAGAAGGTATCAAGATTGCTGTTGGGGAGAGATAACGAAGCACTTTCTTACTTCACCATTGTCCTTTGTCATCCACTTGACAATGGCTTCCTATTTATCGTCAAATTATTTCTGTATAAGCCATCTTTTACTAAATTAAATATGGAAGTTTGGCATTGCCCTTTAGAGTCAAATCTCTGCAGCTTCTACTTAGGCAGATGTGTTTCCATTTTACTTGTTTGGAAATTCATTTAAAAAGTGAAACAAAACAAATGCACTTAAGTAAGCCTAGCCTTATAAAAACTCTTGGTGTTCTAGCTATGGTTAGTGAAGCTGTAGCAATCACCTGCAGCAAACTATCTGGAAAATCAGGACATTGGCAGGAATAGCACGAACATTAGAATAATAGAAAGAACATAGCATGAGGTAAGAGACAGAAAAGAACAAAAAGGGCAGACAGCACAGACAGTAAGGAATTGCAGTTAAGACAGGATGAAACTATAGAGGCAGCAAGTCCTACTGCTGTGGCTAGATCCTAGAGTAGGGTTTTCAGGTTTAGAGGGTGCTTTTTTTCCCTGTTAATCTAAGAAAATCTGAGTACAAGGCCTTTGGTTTAAAGGCCAAAAGCAGGATGAGTGTGCCAGCAAACAGGAGAGATGTCTTTTAGCAGCAGGATAAACTAATAAACTTAATTTTGCTTTCTGATGCTTGTCATAGCTCTTCTTGCAAGCTGTTTTTTCCCAATGATCCAGTGAAGATCGTGAAGGCAAAAGGCCAGTATATGTATGATGAGAATGGGAGGCAGTACCTTGACTGCATAAACAATGTCGCTCACGGTAAGCTGAAGTCGTGCTATTGGATGTTATTTGATACTGTGGTTTTTTAAGCAGAACAAAGAACAATCAGTACTTTTAACTGTGGTTGCACTGTGCTGGGGGAGGGGATGTTTAACTGGAAAAGTAGAAGGAAACTTTCTTGAGCGTGTAGTTTGGGGAATTACAGTGGTTTTGAATTTGCTAATGTGCTTTCCAGACTTGATTCCTGTCCTGTCTTCCTAGAAATGTGTCTAAAACATACAGATTTTTTTCCATGGAAACTCAAGTAAAGCACCTCACTGTAAAACGAACAAATGACATTTTGTTTTTGTAGAAGTTACTGTTAAGTGTACAGTCACAGAACCAGTGCTCAGCGTGGTGCCTTAATTGGGTATAATTGACTGCTGCTTTCTTACAGGATTTGAAATCTCTCTAACATAAGCCCTACCAGGGCTAGTAATTCTTTCATAGTAAAGCTTACCTGCACCTTCCCAAACTCCTGAACTCTGTAAATGCCTAAATCCAAGCATCAAATCAGACACTATTTGTTTTAGTGTATCAATTTCCTGTACTAACTACAAATCTTAAATACAGTAGGAGGCAACTTCAAACTTCCTAAGGAGCACAAGAATGTTTTTACAAGCTGTACCATTATTAAGGCCCTACTGAAAATATCTCTGTACTATTAGAGAAATGTAAGTGTTAAGCTGCTATGTGAATGAACACCATGGGTAATATGAAGAACTCTCAAACCACTCTCCACATTCTCTTGCAGTTGGGCACTGTCACCCTGATATAGTAAAGGCAGCCCATGAACAGAATCAATTGTTAAATACAAATTCTCGTTACCTTCATGACAACTTGGTTGATTATGCAGAGAGACTTTCAAAAACGCTACCTGAGAAATTATGCATCTTCTATTTTTTGAATTCTGGGTAAGTTGGGTACATTAGAATTGATACTGGGGCTTTACTAGGTATATACAAACAAGTACATACTTTCTTATCAACAACCTACTTCAGTCTGGTGTGGATGACTAGATACTGCCAAAAACACTGGTTTGGTTCTGTAAGCTCTCTACTTGGGAACTAAACTAGTGCTTTATTTAAGAAGAGTTTTATTCTATTTGTAAGACTTTGGACCGCAAAACAGTAATGTAAATATTTGCTGTATTAGTTTCTTGTCTGATTTGTCTTCTAACTTGACCGTTATTCTCAAAATTAAATGTACCAATGCATTGCTTCTGCTGGGGAGGGGGGAGGACATATTCCTAAGCAAGCTTCATCTGGTAGAAAAAAAAATAGCCAAATTGTTTCTGAAGTAGTTCCTGTAGTCTGGCTTTTTAAGACCAAGTCTGTTCTGGTGAACAGTCCTACCACCTAGTGAGTGCTGATTACTAAGGAGTTTGTGCTTAACATGCATCAAGTTCTGTCTGTTCTCTACAGACACAAAGAGCAGTGCAAGGGAGGTTAGATTTCAAAACTCAAGATATCTACAGTGAAACAATTACTGACTTTTTGCATTGTAGATCTGAAGCCAATGACCTTGCCCTGAGATTGGCACGGCAGTACACAAAACATGAGGATGTTATCGTTTTAGACCAGTGAGTACATTGGCAATTTGGGGGTACAAGGCTCACTTTTGGCCCACGGTCAGAACATTTCTGAAATCCTCCTGAAGTAGAAAGACTGTAACCAGGAAGCTGAGGGAAGTAATTTTTCCCTCTGTTCAGTATTTGCCAGCCCAGCCCCAAGAGCTGTGGCTGGGTTCTGCAGTACTTGACAGCTGTTGACACACTGGAAGGAGGCCAGCAGTGGCCTGCCACGATGGGAAGGGAGCCACAGCAGTGAGAGGTACTGGGTTTGTTCAGCTGCAAGAGACAGCCAGACAGGTCTCGCTGCAATTACAACTGTCTCATGGGAAGGAGCAAAAAACATGGGAGCCAACTGTGAAGATGTATGGTGACAGGAAAAAAGACCTCAGATGTAAGTTCAAACCTGAGGAATTTTGATGAGACATAGAAAAAAGAAGTCTTTTGCCATGAAGGGAGTCAAATATTAGAACAGGATGCCTACAGTCACTGGAAACTCCATTGTTGGAGCATATTCAGAAATAGGCTCTTCCCACTGTTCTGCAATCTTGTGATACTGCTCAGGTGTTCCCTGCTGTGATTCCAGTCACTGGTGCAGGCAAATCAGTGGTAAGTCCTGTCCCTCTGCACCCCTTATATTAAAAAAAAAATCCAAACAGTACTAAGCTTATTGATAGAAAAGAACATGCAGAGCTGTTCTCAGCTTAAGTTATTGAATTTCCTACCAGGTGATAGGAGCTGGCTACTCTTTACTATTTGGAATGCTAATACTAAATACTACCTCTTGATACTGAGAAAATTACTGTTTAGTTCTGCCAATTGTTTTTTAAGTGCTTACCATGGACATCTGACATCTTTGATTGACATAAGCCCATATAAATTCAGAAATCTAGAAGGACAAAAGGAATGGGTCCACGTGGTATGTACTTCAGCCTATACCTATCCATTACTTGTCAATTGAGTGAAGTTGTTTTTATGATACATTGAACATAGGATACTGTTCCTTTGCATAGGCTCCTGTTCCAGACACATACAGAGGACTTTATAGAGAAGACCATGAAGATTCAGTAACAGCCTATGCTGATGAAGTAAAAAATATTATTGAGCATGTACATAAGAGAGGCAGAAAGGTAAAACATCATTTCCTTAACTGTTTGTCTTGGCTTAGAAATGGATGTGCTTGACTGTAAGTGCAATTCAGAGTTACTAAGCTAAGTGGTATGGACTTGTCAAAAAGAAAAGATCACATTAATAATCAAAAACCATCTAAGGACAAAGAGCTTGCTCCACAACTTTCTGTATTGTGTTCAAACATTATATGCTGTGTTTCAGATTGCTGCATTTTTTGTTGAATCTCTACCAAGTGTGGGTGGTCAAATCATTCCCCCAGCAGGCTATTTTCAGAAGGTTGCAGAGTAAGTGGTCATTCATTAGCTTTTTCAACTTAACGTATTCAGTAAATAGATAATTCTCTGCCTGCTGTAGTATACAGCTTGATAGGTAGGAAATTACCCAAGCCTTCATGTTATAATGTGAACTTTTTATATGGCAAAGATCTGCTTACAAACACAGAGTATACAATATAGGCTTGTATATGTTTGTTTCCTCAAGTTTGCAAAGTAACACTTTCTGCATGTTCCTAAACAGTAAATGTTATGTTCTCTTTCCTTTAAGAGACAATCACATCTGTTATGTTGCAGGCATGTGCACAAGGCAGGAGGTGTATTTATTGCTGATGAAATTCAAGTTGGCTTTGGCAGGGTTGGCAAGCACTTTTGGGCATTCCAGCTTCAGGGAGAAGATTTTATACCTGATATTGTCACTATGGGGAAACCAATAGGAAATGGGCACCCACTTGCTTGTGTAGCAACAACAAAAGAAATTGCAGAAGCATTTGCAGCCACAGGAGTAGAGTATTTTAATACAGTAAGTAAACAGTTGCCCACTTCTGTAAAGAAGTCTAAGGATTAAAATTATATACTCATGCTGTGTTTTTATTAGTGTTTACCACACAGTAACTGAAGAGGAACTGTGTTACTCTACTATTTCTAGCTACGTTTCTAGTCTGTAACTCGATGTACTGGCTCCATCTGAGAAAAGTGATAGTATGCTCCTTATATCACTGAGGCCACACTTTCAGTGACATGATTGCATCTTTCTTTCTTCCCTTTCCATGGCTCTGTGTGTTCCTTTCCTGGGCTCAGTTTGGTGGGAACCCTGTTTCATGTGCCATTGGATTAGCTGTGTTAGACGTAATTGAGAAGGAACACCTTCAGGCTCGTGCCACAGAGGTAGGCAACTTCTTGATGAAGCTACTCAAGGAGCAGCAAATCAAGCATCCCATCATTGGTGATGTCAGGTATCAGTGCCTTGTTTACATTTTTAGCTGCTTTCTCTTTGGTTCAGTCAGTCCAACAACTCAATCCAACAGATGTTGTTTTGAGAAATTAATAAAATTTTGTTTTTTCAGCAAAACTGAAGAGCCTCATGTACAATTAAGTAAAACAAACAAGTTTATCGGAAGTCTCATAAACTTTGCCATTTTGGGTCAGTACTGTTTTACCAATTTATTAGCTGCTAAAGGAATTCAGTTTCCTGTTTGAACTCAAAGTTCAAGTGCACAGGGTACAGAAGTGATGAGCTAGAAGGAAAACATGCTTAACATCCTGTCCTGCGCTGCCAGTGTGAGCAGACAGAAATCTGTATTACTGTGTTTCTTCAGAACAGCAAAACCTTTTCCTAGCAGTAGCCAAGCATCAGGTAATTCTCAAGCAGTAAAGGTCTGGTCTTAAAAAAAACTCAGTTTTTTAGTTCATTTGTAGTTCCTTCCTCTGACACTGACTCTGACAGACTGACTTTTTATTTCTTTTACAGAGGTTGTGGCTTATTTATTGGAGTGGACTTAATCAAGGACCAAGCAGAAAGGACTCCAGCCACAGCAGAAGCAGAGGATTTAATAAGCAGGTACTTGGGACAATCATGGAGTTCCTCAATATGGGAGGCAAGCACACAATTACAGACTACCCTTGCCACTCAGGAGTTGGTAAAATAAAACCAACTGGCCAAAACTGAAACCAGTCAGTGTAGAAAGGCACTGTGTGACAGCATTCAGGCTGGCACTGGAAGTTTTTCTGAACTACATGCAGAGGTAAATGTAATTCTTTGTTATTGGTCTTTCCAGACTTAAGGAAAAATATATTCTACTGAGTACAGATGGGCCAGGAAGAAATGTGCTGAAATTCAAGCCCCCGATGTGTTTTAATATGGAGGATGCAAAATTTGTTGTGGAGACAATTGACAAAACATTAACAGGTAAAAAAAATGATCAAAACCCTCAAAAATAGTGGGTGGTTTCTGAACTTTCTTGAAGACAATGCTGAGCTACTGAGCCTGATTTTCAGAAGTGCTAAAATGGAGCCAAGATGGTAAATGCTGAGCACATAAGCCTTCCCTTCTCAATTACTCTGTGCTGAAGTTCTCCAACACTACTACTTGCTCTATAGATGCACGTGCCTTTTAAAATAGCTTTGCTCTGGCTGTGGTTTGACTGTTTAGCTTATCTGAACAAGTACAACTTGTAAAAGATGGCCACATGAGCCTGAAAGTCATAATCTATGTGCTTTTTATACAACTTCCACGTACTTAGCATAAAGAAAGTTAGTGTAAAAAATGTCCAAGTCATGACTTTTTAAAGTTGTTACTTATTCTCTCTCCAGATATGGAAAATGAATGTCTGAACCAATAGAAAACACCTATTTGTTCTACCTGAGCAGGTATTTACCTATAGTCACCCAGTACTTTTTAAAAGTCAAGGTTCCTAAACACAACTGCACAAGCACTGTCAGAATTAAGCTTCCTCTGAGATGCTTTTACTCAAAGTTTGCAGGAATTTCTGGGAATCGCCAAGCATGGACCACACTTATGTACCTTCAGCATTCAGAACTGCCTTCCATCAGTCTGACACTCCCAGCACCACTGTGTGCAGCACTTGTTTGTAAGCGAGGGCCAACTCGTCCCAGACATGACTGTCTCTAGAGCATGCAAATGACTGCACATCCACACAGACACAGAGCTTTTCTGCTTGCTGCTTAGTGCCTTCAAGCTCCAGCCAGAAGCTGGTCCAGGTGCATAACCACTTCTCAGCAGATCTCCCCTTAAGTGTCATTTCAGGTTCACAGCTGATATCTCATGCTTCAGGATCCATTTACCCCTAGACTCAAAATTTTGTGGGTATCAGAGTAAGATTGGTCCTGTTAAGTCTTCAAAGCCTTGTTATGTCTTCATCTCTTGAGGTCCCTCAGTAGGTTGCCAGGAGAACATCTAGCTGCAACTCAGTTTGCTGCACACTCATGAGCACAGTGTACACTTACAGTTAACACCTTGGTAACAACACCCTTTGGTACACTTAGTATTTCTTCAAACTACTCTGACTAAAAGACAACCACCTGTTTAGTAGAACTCTGGATAGCTGGGCAGGAATGCACCTAATGTGGTCATTGTGAGCAGTGTAATCATTAATGGCCTCAACCACCATGAGATTCACAGTGCTGTGGCCCTGAGCTAAGGAGAAATATGTTTTTAGTTCAGAGTATATTAGTATAGCAGGCACAAGAAAAATGTGTTAATATTTTATTTAGCAAGTTAATGGAAAGACATACAGCTGTTATACTACTTATTCTTATGAACAGAAAGATTACTTAACAGTGCCAGTGCAAATTAGAGGCCTAATGACTTAATGTGCTTTTCTGTAATCTAAACTAAGCAAGAAAAATGCCTTTATTTTCTACAGGAAACCAAGAATGCAAAAAGCCTCTTACTAAATACAGTACTAATAAGACACTTACATGTAATGTAAGCGAAAATGAGGCAATGAAGTAATTTCTTTTAATGATACTTTTACAAAAAAAACATAACATTATTTTCTTTCCATAGGTTTCAAACAATGTTCAAGATCTACTACTAAGAAACATTATTCTACTATAATAATGCACATTTAATCTTCATCCTAGCATGTCTTAGACCAGATAAGTCACCTTTGATTTTTCTGTTTTCATTTATCTTGGTTTTAGTAAAAGCTCTAGGAGAAATAAATTTTGCAAGAGCTTGTCTCAACTCTGGCAGTGTGGAATTGGCTTTTATTTAAAACAGCATATCTAAAACTGATTATAAAGGAGGATCTTTCTAGTGGCCACTACAAAATACATTTTCTAAATTTATGCACTTTCAGTTATGACTTTTTCAAATTAGGATGAGCCAATGTGTTCTGATATTTTTAAGTCTTCAGCTACCTATGCAAACACCATTCCAGGTGCCAGTACACCCAGTCCTTCCCAGGCTCCTCTGACAAGGTTCAGCAGCCAGTGTCAGAACGAGGTCCCTAAGTAGCACAGTATTCAACAAACACTCTCAAGCCACCAGATTAAGTCAAAAACTTCAGTTCCAAATTCCTAACACTGAATGCATGAGGGACAGAAAGCTGAGGGCTATTATGGCTCCCAAACCACTTCTTACAAACACAGTCTGTCCTCGAGAAATATCCAAGTAGTATTAATAAATTAAGAGTAGTTTACAGCCATAAGCAACAACCTTGTGTAGAAGCCTTTACTTTCACTAGGCAGTTCTTTGTATCACAAACTTTTCATGCAAAGAAGAAAGGGAAAAGCCAGCTCTGCATTTAAGTACCAGTATCCTCAGTTTCTGCCTAAGGCCACATCACCTGTTAAGGAAGCATTACCTGAGCACCTACTTACAAAAACCACCACAATAACACCAGCTGACAAACTCTTGCTAGGACACTACTAGCCAGAAGGACTGCAGCACAATGGTCCTGGTACCATGCAATTTTCCCACTGGAGGGCCAAGTGTTTGCTAGAAAAATATTCTGCTACCCCTTATTTCACAGAAAAAATATTTAAAGATTGTAATAGTATTTAATCTTTAAATCTTGAGACAGTAGTATTTCTAAATACTGTACTCATTTGTTTCAGTGATCTGCTGTATTTTTATTTGCAAGTAAATTGGGCTGGAGGTTACAGAGTCCAGCTGTAAAGTTGTCAACCATAAGATTTAAAATCTGATTTTTTTCAATACTCAAGACTTCCACTTAACACCAGAAAATTCTTACAGACTTCTAAACTTAAAATCAAGATTTTCTTTTCAAGGACCACCAGCAGGGAGCAGCAGATTATAGTCCATGCAGAAATGGCTGCATCCCTTGTTAAAAAAACTGGGAAGGTCACTAGTAACACGTATTTGTTTCTTGTCTTAGTTACTTGGTTTGATTCCACTTCCGGGTGTTACTTGTTCAAACAGAATTTGTTACAAGAAAGAAATATTGCCATATTTTAGCTTTGAAAGGAGATTAATACCAAATTGATCACTGCAACAAAGACTAGAAGTTTACTTTTTGCAGTAGAGCTTGCTACTTATATTCTGCAACAAGACAGGCAAATCACATGACAGTTATTGCCTTAAAATAGCAGTAAACTAACAGTAAAGTCAAAAAAGGAGAGTATTTCTAGCTGGTCACTCATCTCCAGATGAGATGAGAAGAAAGAGATGTTTTTTCCACCCACAACTGCGGTGGAAGCTCTTTTAGCCTTTTCTGTTATTGTTATACAACAAGGCTGCAAAAATTCAGACTTTGCATTGGTAATTTAATGTCTGTCCAACCTGCCTTTCAAGGCAGGTATATACATCCTATTAACAACTTGCAGACAAGTCAAGACAGTGAAATATGAAGGAAGTGCAGCCAGCTTCTTGCACACCTCTTGGCTCCCTCCTGTGATGCTGTCCAGACTCCCAAGCCCTACCTGAAACCTACAGCTCTGGCTCCTCCTAGCAGAGCCCAAAGCAGACACCAATAGTTACTCTGAGCCTCTGTGCTTGCCTAGAGCATGAGCCACCACCTCACCAGCACAGCCCCACCACAGCTGGGGCTTCTCACCTGAGCTCTCCTCCACAACCTCCAGGCAGAAGTGACAGCAGGTTTTAGCTGCCACTTAACTGCAAGCAAGCACAACTACCAACACAGCCTTCTAGTTTTAATATTAAAAACATTTAAGCACAACTCTTAATCTATCAAAGTACTGCCATGAACTAAATTCTGGGAACAGGATACTGGTGTTTTACTAACACATGAGCTGAAGAATGGCACAGGACACTAGATTATGCCTTTTTTATTTCAAAAGCTAGGATAGCTTCAATATCCATGTCATGGTGAATCAGAACACATGTAAAATACCTTACAATACATTAGATTCCAAAAAGGTACCAAAAAGTACAGTAAAATTAACACTTCCATTACAGGAAATGTATGACACAAAAACAATACAAAATAAAAAGGTGGGAAGTGACACTGGTTCCCTAAGATGCATCTCATTCTGTACAACTGGAGTAATGCAGAGTCCATAGTTAACTCCAAGAGGCAGTCCCTAGATGCAGAGCTGCAGCTTTAAGCAGACCCTCAAAATGAGTTTCAGTTTAACCTATTAATAAAATCATTAATTAATATCTTCAGCAATGCTGAAATTTACACACCACACTGTCTAAACAACTAGTTATTGGTAAGTATTAAACATGTAAAACATTTCCAGGGAGCTCTTCCAAGTAAGATGCACATTTAACAGGCCATAGAAATTTATTGTAAAGTTAAATTTGGTACAGAACTGAAGTATCCATCTACAGCATTGTATACAAAACCTATGCAGTCATTTTCCAAAAGAGACCATGCCACTGCATACCTGAATAAGTTTGATCAATATGGCTTGTAGTTATTCTGATGACCACCACGTCTTGGTGTCTTCCCATAATTTGCACTGCCTTGACCTATGAACAAGAGAACAAATGCATTAAACTGCTAATTAGTTATGCTTGCTTATACCCAATACAGTTCTCTTTACTTACTGTAATCATAGCCTGGTCCATATCCATAATACCCATATCCTGAATAATCATAGCCTCCATAGCCACCATAACCTTGCTGATAGCCGTATCCTTGATTCCCATAACCCTGGTTCCAGTAATTGCCATAACCTTGATTCCAATTTTGACTTTGAGCTATAGAAGGGAAAACCATCCACAAAATCCCATTTTAGTACACACAACTTATTTAGAATGTGTCCATACTAAAGTAGTGTGTGTGGTACTTACCGCCGCCTCTTCCACCTCTGCCTCTTCCTCCATAGCTACCTCTTCCTCCACCACTACTGAACTGTTGCTGCTGGTACACTTCTTTTGGCTGTGCTACCTTTATCTCACACTGCAAGAAAAAAACAAGGAAGAGTATGTAAAGTGTCTCAGAGTAACACTGCCCAACCTGAGCACCTGGAGAAGCCAGAGGTTCCTCTGGAGGCAAAGGAGGTGTACGTGCTGTGCTCCTGGTCAAGTGAGCAGCACTAATGCATATCCAGGGGCATCTGATTTATTGTGCCACCTGGGCAAAGGTAACTTGCTGTCAGCCTTTCCAAGAGGCCACTGCTTTCAGGGCATTTTATCTTGCCTATTCCCTACCATCAATTTCACCACAGAAGAGGTGCTGAGGCCACCTCTCCTGTAGCAGCCACAAGGCTGCCCTCTCACCTGGCACAAGGCTGTTGCTGTCAGACTGCTTCACCTGACCTGCACTGAACGAACAAAGTTCTGAGAAATGCACCAGAATGAGTTTGCCTGGCAGGCAGCCATTGTACACCCTACACACTGTGTATTGTGGATGGACTGTACCATACCCCTACCAATGCCTGAAATCACCATTTATCAAATACTAACAGGTAAAACCAACCAGAACTGACATTTCCAAGACAGGTTCCCAGGCTGCAAGTTCAAGCTGTCAGCCAACTGCCAGGTTCCTGGATCTGTGCACAATCCAAGATTAAAGCTATTGCTGCTGCAAAAAGAACAACAGCACCTGAGCAAGCCTGGTTTGGAGTTCTTGCCACAGGACCTTTAAGGTAATCTGCTTTTTATTACCTATGGATATAACAGAAAAACAAGTCATAGGTATGATACAGCAATTTCTCAGCTCTCTTGGCTTTTAGGCATTCCTCCCTCCTGAAAACAAACTTCATTGCTAACCAGTGACTTTCTCACTGCATTAGGTTTGCAAAAAATTTGTTCTGTATTATGTTAAGACCAGTCTCAAACCAAATGCAATCCAAATCAGTGTCAGACAGTACAACGCAGTGTAATAAGGCTCTGAAGTTATGTGGTCAGCACTGACCTCAGAGCAAGGGAACAGGGACACCTCGAGCCAGTACACATCATTTGCCTCCAGTCTCTCTTCATTTGTTGATCCATGAGCCTGCCTCTCTCCAGTAGCTGTTCCCTCAGATGAGCAGTCAGCTGGTCAGAGCATCTCCCACCACCCTTACAGCAGCTCCCGTAAGCAGCTGACCAGGCACAAGCTTCCGTAAGCGTACGTTCCCTCCCTGGATCCTTGCAGTAGGTTTACATGACAAGGTTTTGGCAGCAGGGGGGCTGCAGGAAGGGGCTTCAGAGAGAAGAAAGCAGAAGCTGCCCCCCAGCAGACAGAGCCAGTTTCAGCAAGAGGCTTGCAAAGTTCAGCATCTGCAAGGCTTTCATTTATGCAAGTGCTCTATGGTGAAAATAGGCATCTACTTGTTGGAATGGCTTACACTGCTACACAAGCCAATTTCTCCACGTATATTTAATAAATGCAATTAGATACTTTACATACAACAGGCCCTAAAATACAGCAATGAGAGCTGCAAGTATTGTCAAAGAGCCTTGATAGCCTCTGTGACAGAACTTATGGCAAAACATTGCTACAGTAAACTTCAAGCTGTCCTTATTGTAAATTTGGTACTTTGACACAAGAGGTCTACAAAAGCCTTTTTAGGTTATAGATGTAGAGGTATTATCCTTGAACAAAGAGTTACAAGTCAGGGTTTCTACCTTGCTTCCACTGACGTTGTGGAACTTCTTCTCCAAAACCTTCTTCACTGGATCCTCTTCCTTGAAAGTGATGAACACAAATCCCCTCCTTTTGTTGGTCTTTGGATCCATTGGCAGTTCAATTGCTTCAATCTGAAGATGTGAAATAATTTTTTCAGACTTATGTTTTAGATGAACAGTTAAATGCACAGAAACTGGACAGCAAAACTAAATTTTCTCTCTATGCATATTATGCAACAAAGTTGCAAGCCTTTCTATGCTAACACTGCCTTTCAGATCAGAGATTTCCATTTTACAACTCTTCAAACTGATTTCAACAGCTAAAATGCTTTGAGTTGAAGACAGGAGTTTTTAACTAGCAATGGAAGCACCTAGTGCACTAAGTGCCACCTTTGCTCTCAAATTGGGAAACTTCTAGATGTTACAGAAGGCTTGATACATCTGAAATTAACTTACTTTGAAACTTTCAAATTATTAATAAACTAAACAAAAGCTGGATACTATACTTCCTGAGTTTACTAAGATACCAGTACACACCTCTCCAAACTCCCCAAAGTATTCCCTGATTTTCTCTTCTGTGGCTTCTGGGTTTAGTCCACCAACAAATATTTTCTTCACTGGATCCTTTTTCATTGCCATAGCCTTCTTGGGATCAATTAGTCGTCCATCTAGTCTGTGTTCTTTCTGTTCAAGAACCTAAAAGACAGTTTGGCATAATTAACTCAAGCTGAAAAATTTTCCCTAGAAGTTAAAGACCTAACATATGAAGCTTAAATTCACCTTTTCAACACTCCCAGGTTCTTTGAAGAGAATAAATCCAAAGCCTCTGGATCTTCCTGTGTTAGGGTCCATCTTTATCGTACAGTCGGTTACCTCACCAAATTTGGTGAAGTAATCTTTCAAGTCTTTTTTGCTTGTATCCCAGCTGAGGCCACCCACAAACATCTTCCTGAAATTTCAAGGAGAGAAGAGCTAATCAGATTCAGGAAGCACTAGAGAAAAGCACATGCAGTAATATGCTCAGTGGTACACACCTCAGCAGCATTGTCAGAACAGGACCATCTGTTCTGAGTGCAACACCTGCATCTTGACAAAAGCTGCTGATATTACAGGAGTGCACAAGGGTGGGCTTCTTCCCCCTCTTTTTGAGGGAATGCCACAATGCATCCTGCCATTTATTAGAGAATATAAGAAATAGTAAGAATAGTCTGAAATATTTCTTGCCAGTAACTTATGTTCTTAACAAAAGTATTCTATAATTTGCAAGAAAGCAGTATTGATTAGCAAGTACTGCCAACTCAGTTATTGCAAAGAACTTGGGATCATTCCTACTGCTCTGAAAGCAGCCAGCAAAGAATAACATATCAAAAGCAAGTGTTTGAGCTCTCTTAGGTTTTGGTTAAACAGCTGTAAAAATTTTAGTCTGGATATCTGTGACTTTCAGTAACAGTCACATACAACAGATGGGACTTTGGACCTGCCTGAACTACTACGCTGTGCACTTCTTCCTGCTTATAGTTACTGACTATAGTTCTGTCTTCATCAGTACTACAAGAGTCTCTCCATTCTTAGTCTTTAATTCCAAGTAGGTGGATACAGTTCTTCCCTGCCCACTTTCCCATACAAAATACCCTCTGAAGGAGGATATCTAGCTCAAAGAACTAAATTCGAGGCACAATACAGAAGTGAAGCTAACAAACAAAACAGCAATAGCAGGCAACAAGACATTTTTCAAATGCTTCACTTCAAATGAAAACATTAATAACATGGCTGCATTTTCTATTTTCAGAGTTTCCAAGGTAACAAACTGAGCTTTTAAAAGCATTCGAGCCTTTTTATCTAACTATAGACTGAAGCAGTTTAAGTTGTCATTACTCTTGTTTGGAGGCAACCTAGATTGGCACTGGAAGGTAGCAGCACTTCAGAAATCAAACTATGCTTAAATAAAATTGAGTTTTGGTATTTATGTGTAACTTTGCAATAATCGGCATCTGTTTATGTACAAGAGGCAATGGGGGGGACCTTATGGGGGTTTTGCCCTTTTTCTTTAAACTGGATGAAACCATTACTCTTTATCAGCTGAAGTCAAGTTTTTTCTGCAGACCAAGCTGTGCACTCCTGATGAGTGCAGCAGGAAGCACCGGGTCCCAGTAAAGTGTGTGCTTCCTGCAGCCATTACAGCAGAGCCTTGGAGGAACGGCCTTATGAAGTTTATTAAGCCTTTCAATACTAGATCATAGAAAGGGGCTTGGGGGATTCCTTCCCATCCCAACAGCTGACTGTGGCTGCTCTAACCTGTATGGACTGACAGTGGCTTTCCACAGCACACCTCTCATCACTGACCACACTTACAGAACAATCAAGAGATTGGGGGACGACAGCTTTGGCTGTTTTAAGGCATTGGGTTGGAGCTGTGGCATTGCCACAAGCTAAACTCACCTCTTACCACAGCAGTATCTGCTACACTTTGCAGTTGGCAGTGCTTTGCTTTTTAACTGGAAAAACTGATACCTAATTTTAGTAACACAATATTTAAAACTTTGAACCTTTGAAATTAAGACAAAAATCCCGGTATTTGGCTTTGCCTTCAGAGACCACATAAACTGGACAACTGCACCCGTAACACGCAGTCATTTTTCCCTCCTGAGTGTATTGGTACAGCTGAATTGAAGCTTATTTTAGCTCTTAACAAAACACTGTAAAATCAGTGCCTTGGACAGCACTACATTTTTCACATAGGTCAATCCCTCTGAATAACTGCTTTTCTAAGAAGTTTCGTTTCATACCCATTTGGGGCTGAAGCCTGTCACCTCCTGTTCGTGAAAGGAAAATACTATCACTCTTTTTTCAGCATAAAATACTTGAAACAGTAAAGAAAAATTCGTACATAGCTAAAAGGCATGGTTTGCAACCCTTCTAGTGTCTGCAAAAAGTACATCCGGCCCCAGCTTGTGGGAAGCTTCTGCAAGAGTTACTCGTTCCTTTATAGTCAAATATCTATTACACTGGCTTCAGCTCTGTTAACCTGACGGATGTGACCCTCTGTTTCAGAGCTCAGTGGTAACAAAGGGAGTTCCAATTAAACACATGGGGCAGCCTGAATAACAAAGACTTGCTTGAGAAACAGCCAGGTAATGTTCATCACAAGAACGTGTATTTATAAACAGACCAACTGTGATAGGAAAAAAATTCCTCTTATATACACAAGGATTCCACTACCAAAGCAGAGCGAAACCACACTGACTCCTCCAGAAATCCCTTGCCAGACTTAAGGCATTTTCTGACAATGCTGCAAAGTAGCACACCAAAATAGCTCTTACCGATTTAAACACACCGCACATTGTCTCAATCGTTCTGATTTTCCCTTTACTTCCCTTAAAAAATACTTAGCTTATCCCCGCTGCCTTCCAAGGCCAGGATTATTTTTTATGTGTTTTACACAAAACACATTCACAATAATATCGACGCCGGTAGCGATGGGCCATGCGATCCTCACAGAGTTTCAACCAGCCCCCCTCCCCCAACAGAAAG
Organism: Promerops cafer; assembly: GCA_013398275.1. Classification (NCBI taxonomy): domain Eukaryota; kingdom Metazoa; phylum Chordata; class Aves; order Passeriformes; family Nectariniidae; genus Promerops; species Promerops cafer. Next base: position 1,519,538 of record VZSE01013530.1, read on the forward strand.
CAACTCCTTCCATCCGCCCCTTTCGCTAAAGAGGGAAAGGATGAAGAAAACGCGGGAGAGGTAAATCCCCTTCCATTTTACAGCGTGAGACGGCAACAGCTCCGCTTGGCGCCCCTCCCCCCAGCCGCCACATGGCGCCAACAAAAGGCAGCGCCAGAACAAAGGAAGCGCTGGTGCTGCAGGGCCCCGGCTCGGCGGGGCCGCTCCCGCCGCCCTCCCCGCCGGCCCGAGTGAGGCCGGGGACGCTGCCGCCGCAGGGCCGCGNGCTGCTCCTGCCGCTCCCGCCGCCGCCGCCGGAGCCCCGCCGGTCTCGGCCTGCTGCTCCCCAGCGCTCTCGGCCGCTTCGTGCCCGTTCTGGGTGGCGCCAGCCACCAGCTGCTGCTCCGCTTCCGACATGGTGCCCCGTCCGCAGAGGGAGAGGGACGAGAGACGCCTGCGAGAGACGAGCGCGGGTCAGCGCAGCGGCTCCTCCCCGGCCGGGCCGGTCTGATCCGGTCCGCTCACACCCCTCCCCCTTCCCGTCGCCGCCATCCCGCTCGTACTCACTTCTAAAATCCGCTCCCGATAAAACCCGGGCTGACCGAAGTCTAACTAAAACCGCCCCGGCGCTGGTGCTGGAGCCGATCCCGCTCCCCGCGGCTACTCCGCACCGGCCCCGCCGCCACCGCCGCCTCCCCCTCAGACACGTACTCGGGCCCGCGTCCGCGACGCGTGGCCGCCTTTATACCGCCGGAGCCTGCGCCACACCGCAACAAGGCGCGTCCTGGTTGGGCCTCGCCGCCTGTCACTCAGGGGGTTCCGCTCTCGCTGCTGGCTGCCCTGCCCGGGTGGGCGGTGCCACGTTGGGAGAGGCGGGCGAGGCGGGACCGGGACAACCCCGGGCGCGATCGGGATCGGGCTGCGCTGCGCTCCCGGCACGGTCCGTGATTCGGCCGCGGCGGACCCAGGTCCGCGGGTTCCGCACGGGAACGTCCGGCTGCGGCTGGAGCGCTGTATTTACTTAGAGTACCGCCCTGGTTTAGCTCGAGGTGTGTTACGAGCACTGAGTCAGTTACTCCAGGACGAGAGGTTTGCTTAATGTTTCCAGCTCTGCTGGTTTTGCAACCGAGAGAAGCCAGAGTTTGTTGTTTTTAAACTTAGATTTGGATATTACATAATTCGGGGAGCTGGAGCGCTGAGCACGTGCCCGGGCCTTAATTCCTTTTGCCCAAGGATATGTCAACCTTTTTGGCAAAGTTGTGGGTGAGAAGTCCAGAAGATAACTGCTCCTTGTAACCAGACATTCTTGTACGGTATACAGCTCCTAATGTCCTATTTGTCCATGCCAAAGTGGCAGATTTTGCCTTCTAGATAAACAGATAAAGCTTACACATCTTTAAATAAAACTAAAAGTTAAGCCCTTTGCTTGTGGACAGAAAGTAACAATTATTACCTTAATTACTGCAGTAATGAGTGCACACATTATTGCTCCACCCTCTGTCAAATATGGCTTGTGGCTCAACTTTCATCTGCTGTTAAAACTCAGGAGTGCCCACAGCCACTTGTGAATAGAAATAGTGGCGAAACATTTTAAGTGATCTGGTCTGGGATCTGATCTGGATCATGAACTGTCCTTCAGCTGAGCTGCTTTTAAAACAGTTTTTATCCTAAATACAGTAGGTCAGAATTCATCTTTAGGGATGCCTCTCTCAGCATAGGCTACTGACAGGGTAAGGTACGCTATACACAAACTCTCAACCAGAACTTTAGGCTGAACTTTGTAAAAAAATGTTCTATGAAGTCAGGGCAGTAAAGACAGTAGAAAGAACAAGGCCAGTACACTTGAAAGTTGTAATGTCCTCAGGACAGCTTGTAGATGTTGGCTGATAGAGATGCTCATCTTTATAAAAATATATTTTATATTATTTTCTTGTATTGAACTTTTAATAGAATGTTAGAAGCAAAGAATTTTTTATAAGATATCACGTCAGAGGAGCTTACCCCACATCCAGCAAGGAGGCTTCTTGTGATTTTTCAAGCAGCTTTGGCTTAGATTTTAAACCTCTCAGGTCTGTACCAAAAAGATGTGGTTTGTGATTACAACCATCTAAGCCACTGTCAGCTAAGTGCATTCCCTTACCCTGTGCTGATAGCCTGCCTAATGGGAAAACACCACACCTTTAAGTCACAGGGACCAAGGCCACACTGAGGCTTGCAGGCTGCACGGCTGAAGTGGCGAATGCCACTGCCCTGGCTCCCTGTCCACCTCCTTTTCGCAGGCTTTTGTGAATGCAGCTGTGTCAGGTGACAGCAGAAAGGCATCTGTGCTGAAGTTACCAGTTTACAGACCAGCACCTGAGAGTAAACTGAAATTTGCAGCACTTTGCATGGGTCTGTCGGGCTCAGCTGATGGATATAACCTGAGTGCTTTGGATTATATATTTATAGCTTCATTTTCTTGCAAGATTCACCGCCCATAACATCTGCTTTGTATTTCGTCAAGTCTTGCTAAGAAGGTGAATGACTGTCATCTCATTAAGACTTCTACATACACTCCCCTTTACTTTCTCTTCTCTTTTTATTTCTCCAGCTCTCTTTTTTGCTTTGCTGAACCTGTCTCATCCTTCCCCACCACTGGCACTTTGTCAAGTGTTTTCCTGTTTCTCTCTAGCAGGGCTTTCTTTAAAGCCCTGCCCATTTCTGACTGCCCGTTTCTCCTGGTCAGGTCCCTCTTAATCTCCCATGCTGGCAATTCCAAACAGCAGGCCCCAGCTGGCAGGGCTCTCTGTGATTCCCAGCTGCCCCATGTTAATGGCTGTTTGATTAAACCTTCTGTGTCCCATCATATCCGAGAGCAGGATAACGATGTGGTTGTAGACTGGCTAAGCAGCCTGGTTTGAGAACTGTGGCCCAACTAACAAAGTCATTCTTTATGCATCTACACATCAAGGACTGAGAAATTTGAGAATATAGGTCGTTGTGATTATTTTTTGTCTCACCAGGCCCCATCATACTGCAGGTAATTTTAAAGAATTTCTCTGGGCTGTGACTTGGGTTTTGGTCTTGCTTTTCACTCCCCACTCAAAGCCTGTGGTTAATCAAAGAAAAGTACACGCATACTTTCTTGGGTGGTAATTCTCCCTATATGACACATTTACTGCTGAGAAAAAAAAAACTATCATTGTTTGCCATTTTTTAATCCTGTAATTGCTATGTTTACTCATGGTGTTGACTGAAATTCCACTGAATTTTCCTTGCATATGGGCCTTCTGATCTTGGGTCTAATTCTGCTGTTCTATCAAACTTGCCGTTTATGCCAAGCCCTGCCCTTGCTGTCTGTTCATGTGAGTTTTGTGCCACACCTATCCTCATTTCCTCCTTCTTTTTCTTGGTCATCCTCTCCACTTTCTCATTTTTTCCCTTCTGCTGATTTTTCTAGCTTCTCTTCTAAAAAAGAAAAAAAAAAAAAGAGAGAGAGAGAAACAACATACCATCCACTGCCTTGAAACTGGATGTTATTTCTCTGTTTCCTACATCTTATGCCTGTCTTGTCTAAGTTGATTGTAAGCATCTCAGGTCGCAGACTGCCTACTCTATACCAAACACCACATTATAGGAAGCTTCTGTCCGAGTTAGTCTTTATGCACAGCATAAGTAAATACAATTTATTGATTTTGATAACAACTACACAAGTAATCCCATGTATTTTAATGATGAGACTGAATGTAGTGGCTCAAAATAAGTATGGCAAAAAGGATTCCTTATGCTACATGGAATTAAGATGAATAGAAAATGTCTTTAAGTAGGCATTGACAATATATCTTAAAAAAAGCCTTATTTAACTAGTTGCCTCTTTTAATTTGTTAGATAAAAGATTTTTATTGGTTTATTCATACATTCATTTCTTCATTGTGGTAGGATCACAGTGACTACTTATCTCTGAGCTTGTTGGCCTCAGGGATAATCCAAGCAAGTATTATGTTAAACATTGTGTAGAACAATGAAGTGCAAACACACACAAGTGTTTCTGCTCTAAAGTTTAGGTGACAGCCTGATATCTATATGCAGTATTTATATAGAATGTCTCTATATAGATGAGGAGGAGCTTTATAGTAAATAAGTTGTGATCCCCAGCCTCTACAGGTGTTCAACAGGAGCTCATCCTGAGCAACAAGGTGGGATAAAGCAGAAAGGTGTTTATTTGAAAGGGCAGTCGTGGAATTCAGTTGTAGGGCTGTCAGGAGATGTCTTTACAGAGTGAAACAAAAGGTATGTTGGGATATTGAGCTGTGAGCTTGGAGGGAAGGGAGGAGACTCAAGGACAGTGCTCACCAATGCTCCTGCAGAAAAAGGAAAGAAACACAAGGGAAGAAGGGGCTGACAAGCCAAGCTGAAACAGTGACTGGAGAAGTGAGAAGTGAGAAAAGCTGCAAAAACTAAGCTGAGACATGAGCTAGAGATGCTAAATGTGACTGAAGGGCAAAGGAGCTTGGTTTAAGATGGATTGAGAAGCTTTCGGATGATGAGAGAAAGCAAAACCAAGTTTGAAGGGGATTTAGGGTAGAACCCAGCAAGAGACAAAGATACGTGACTGGAAGACCCTGTGAGGTGACAAGAGGCACTTATACCAAAGGCGCTTCTTTTTCTTTTTTTTTCTTCTTTTTTTTAATGGTAAAAGAGACAAGCATATCTCTGTGGGTGCTAGGAATCAGAGCAGACTGAACGACTAAAGCTGTGAACAAATGAAGGAGTGAGTGTTGGAAAGATCAGGAAATGAAATGGGGTGAAGTTATCAGGGCAAGTGATGGAGTTACAGAAGACATGTTGATAAGCTTTTTGTTATTGCCACTTAGAGATCTGAGACAGACGAAGCATGAAGAGAATATTTTATCACTTTTATCTTTACAGAAAATGGTGAGATAACAAGTAGAGGAAAACAGGAAGGCTTGACAAGGGTTAAGCAGCAGCAATGAAAAGCTCACTGGGATTACAAGTGTGCAGATGAGCTGCAGAAGGAGAATTGTTTAGTTGTGAGAAGGCAGAAATGGAGGAGAGAGCAGGCATGTGGGAGAGGAAGTTGCCTTGATCACAGGATTTCCGTCAGAGAGACTCTGCACTGCAAGAACATGCATGGGTGAAGCAAGCAGTGAAGGTAAGCTGGTGCTGTGGGTAGGTATGACAGTTCATCATGAAAAGAAATAAAGAGAGCCCATGGTGGATGGAAGTTGTGTGTGTGGTAAGTGTATAGTTAGAACATTGCTACTGGAGCAAACTCATTTTTCTCTACTTAACGTCAAAATGCAAACAAAGCTAAAAGGTGTGCAAGCTTAATTTTTAATCAGTTTTACTAGTTGGTATTACTTCTTTAGCTTTTCTTATTTTCATCATTCTGATTTTCTTTCCTTCCTTTTTAACAGTCTGCAAGACATTAGTTTTTGCACCTTCTTGCACTATCAGAGGACAAAGCTCTGAAATAATATTTTTCCCTAAAATGTTACTTACTTGGTGTTGCTAGGATGTAAATGCACCTGCAGCCACAATCTTTTGGTGTTATATTCCATGCCAGCTAAAAATAAGTGAGACAACTAAGGCTTGTTAAACCGCTTAAGATAAGATAGAGCAGCCAGGCTATGCCCTGAGAAGTGCTCAGAACCACAGTGGTTCATTGTATTGTAATTATAATTTTCCTTTTTTTTTTTTTTTTTTTTTTTTTTTTTTTTTTNTTCTTTTCCTAAAACCACATCCCTGGCCTACAGAGGTTTGGGAAGATGCTTCAGACCAGCCTTTTAGTTATCAGAAATATTATTTCAGGCACTATAAAGAAAATAAACATAATGACGTTAACACATTGTTTTAAAGTCAGGTTTATGGAATCCAAGGCTTTAGAAGAAACCTTTGAGATTCCACTACTGTTGAACAGCTTTGTTAGGGAGCACATAATGTTATTTTCTCTTAACATGTGGGGCCACTTTAAATTTGTGCTTCTGCATTATTAAACCATCGTGGGAAGTGCAGCAGGAGGAAACCCGGGTAATTGGCTGCAGCTCCAGATGCAGCCGCTCGCTCATTGGAGAGAGGAGGATTCTCCCAGTACTAAAATTAGACCATCTCCGCCCTCCAGAAATGCTTCTGGAAACAGGGAGCGAGAGAAATGGTGACACAGCCCGGGGAGCCGTGGAGGGCAGGGAGCTGCACAGGGCCCTGCTCCGGCCACGCCGCAGCCTCGGGGGGCACAGGAAGCTGCTCTGGGGTTTATGTCCTGGGTGGCTGGGAAAAAAAAATGCACACAAGAAACTGCAAGAGATTCACGTTAACAGTGAAACACGGATATTAAATTCAACATTTCTTATGTAATAATTCTGAAGTGCTCATGCAGGCAGAGGAAGCCTTTGAACTGCTAAATTTAAGCAAGGGCTGTCTGACATGCTTATTGACTTTGAATAGTAATGCCTTGCTGAATTAACTCTGAATTAAACTAAAAAACTGGTGGACTCTATCAGCATTTCTTAAAAAATAAAACATGTTTATATGTTACCTCTGTGAAGTTGCAGTGTTTACAATGTCTTCAAATGAAACATTGGATAAGGTATTTCTGTTAAAGAAACAAATGCCATGTGCTTGTGTTGGTGAAGGAAAGCCTGTATCTGAATTTGTCTTGTGCACTTGGAACCTTTACTTTTTAAGGTATATGAATAACAGTGACAGTCTTTGATTTTTAAATATATTTCAAGTTGGCTGCAAGGACATAACTGCATATTTTTATTTCTTGTTTCTATATTTATATTATTCACATTACTCATGAAAAAGATTAAGGCAAAATGGGATTTTCTTACAATAAAACCAGCTTTTGCTGTAAATTTCCTATTTCCTCACCTAACCAGGGCACATAGTGTCAGCACCTCTAGCTCCAAATCCTATAGGGTTTTTTGTCTTTTCTCCTTTGCCTCTACTTTCATTCTGATACCATTAAAATTTAAAGCCTGCACACCTGTGTTTTCCCTCTTTCCCTTTGTCAGTGTCACCTCAAGGGTTTGAGAGCAATGTCCAGTTTTGGCTGAACTCAGCCGCGACCCCCAGGTGTTCCAGCACCTCGGATCCCAGAGTTTTATGAGAACACGGTGAGGAGAGAGGACGAGGCGCAGGGAGAGAGAGGAGCAGGGTGGCGGAGCCAGCGCCGGAGTTATCGGGGCCGTTCACCAGCCCACACCCCGATAGCGCAGGGCCAGCTGGCCCGGCTCCATCCCGGGAGCGCCCGTAAACAAGGACGGGAGGTGACACCGGGGCACCCCGCGCCTCGGCTGCCCGGGCACTATGGGTCATGTTGGACGGACGAGGGCTACTGGACAGCCAATTCCGGCCAGCTGACTGCCCCCAGAGAGCCGGGGAAACGGGGGATGTGTAAGGAGCAAACGCATGGGCACCACGGCGGTGGAATTTGGGGAAATCCCCAGAGAATGCGGCTCCCCAGCTCTGCTTAATGCGCAGCTCATGATGGTTTAATGCACAAAACGGTGAAGGTTTCCTCCTCGTTACACCTTTTTGTATTAAACGTGAAGTGGCACGGGGTAGCGGCTGTAATTCCCTCCCAGTGCTGAGAACCACCATTAGAGCTGTGGCTCGGCTCAGTGCTCCGGGCGCGCCGGGAGCTCCCGCCCCGCCGCCGCTGCTCAGGCGCCTCCACGGGAAACCTCCCCACAAACATGATAAATGACCTGGGGCGGCTGCTGTCTTTTCCTTTATTTTTTCCCCGCCAATAAATCGCGCTACGTCGCTTCATGAGCGTTTGCTGTGAGCGCATGGCTCCCTCAGCAGTTCTGAGCGTGAGGTGAAACCGACATAAAGCTTTTATTGTCGGGGAGGAATGAGATTTTTGAGACCAGCCCTGGAGATCACGCCACTCCCCCCTTTACTCCCGCACCACACCCGGAGCCCATCCCGGGGCAGCCACGGTCCCCCGTTGTGTGCGCGGAGCCCGCGGCGGACCCGGGCCGTGAGGAGAGCTCCGCCTCCGCCGCCATCACCGCGCCGCTCCCGGCCGCCATCTTCGTCCCGCCCCGCCGAGGCCCGCGGGCGCCATCTTGTGCCTGGGACCGGCCCCGCCATCGCCCAGCAACGGCGGCGGGTCCGGCGGAGTCCCGGAGGCCGGGATAGCAAAGCCAGGCCGGGCCCCAAGGCAGGTGGATTTTGGGGGTTACAAGCGGACTTTGCAGCAGGGAGCAGGTTTTTGCAGCCAGGCAGGGTCTGCGTGGCTGGGTCTGGTCCAGTGCGGATGGAGGGAGCCAGGGCTGGAAGCGTGGGGACACGGCGGGCAGGGGCGAGGAAGGGCTGCATGTGCCATTGTGTGCAGCTCTCTGAGGCTCTGTCAGGATCCCCGGCAGCATGCTGCCCTCGCAATTCTCTCTAAAAGGTTGAGAGAGCTGAGGGTGTTTAGCCTGGAGAAGAGAAAGTTCCATGGAGACCTTCGACCCCCTCCCAGTGCCTAAAGGGGCTCCAAAAGATTTGGAGAGGGACTTGGGACAAGGACCGGGCGAGGCAGGAAAAAAGGGAATGGCTTCCCACTGTCGGGGGCAGAGTTAGATGGGAAACTGGGAAAAAATTATTGGCTGTGAAGGTGGTGGGGCCCTGGCACAAGTTGTCCAGTGAGGCTGTGGCTGCTGCATCCCTGGAAGTGTTCAAGGCCAGGTTGGATAGGGCTTGGAGCAATCTGGGATAGTGGGAGGTGTCCCTGCCCATAGCAGGGTGGAACTGGATGGTCTTTAGAGTCCCTCCCAACCCAAACCATTCCATGATGAAAAGAAGGTTACAAATGGACATAGGTCTGTAGGAAACCCCCTCACTGGTTCCACCACTCACAACACGATTCTGTGCTCTCAGCTTGCTAGTGCATCTGCTCAGTCAGAAAACCGGCACTTTGCCTGGAGCCCATAAATACAGGAATTAAATAGCGATTGAGAAATTACCCTGAGGCTTACAGTGGACCAGCTCCAAGCTGTTAGTCCCACACTACAGTCCTCATGTGTGTGGATATAGATTTGGGGTTTCGAGGAGCCCATGGTGGACGGAGGGTGTGGGAGCATAGGGAGCCCACATCAGGGTGTGTGATAATGCCTCTCTTTCCTCATACATTTTCCAACTTGGTGAATAACAACATTAAATTTTGGCCTTATTTTCCAAAAAATGCCACTGCACTGAAAATGGGAATGTGAACTACAGAGTGCTACCAAGTGCAGAGAACATCTCACATGGGTTTTGTGAGGTGGGTGTGACCCTCTCTGTTCCTGGAGTCCATGGTGAGTGTCACCGCAGGTGACTGTGCAGTAGACAAACTCCTAATGTCATATACTGCTGTCATTGCAGTAAGAAAGGGGCAAGTGAATCCTAATTTAGAAGCCAGGATGGAGGTCTTAATGCCTGAACCTCAGATTTATGTGGAAAGAACTCTGGCTATCATCAAACCAGATGCCATTGATAAAGAAGAAGAAATAGAGAATCTCATTCTCCGATCAGGATTCTACATCATTCAGGTAACAGGCTGTGCTCCAGAGAAAATAGCTGTAGTTTATAAGTCAGGAAAATATTTAACTTCTAGCAGTCAAGCCAATAACTATAAGCTTGTGTGTCCAAAAATCGATTCATGTTCTTCATGTCATTAAACATTGCTGCCAGATTCTGTAAGGAGATGCCTTTTGGTACATGGGATGGAACAGAGCAGACCAACTATTTTACTGACCACAGGAAAACACAGACTTTGTTAATAAACTCAGATTTAGCAAATGTATGGAGCAGATGTGTGAACTTTCCAAGGCAACTCTTTGGAGAGTATGTCATTCAGATGTCACAAGATTCTGTGCAGTGTGCAAGTGGATATTAGAAAATTAATTGAATTCGATAGCTGGCCAGTTGCAGCCTAACTAATTTTTTGTTTCCGTTGTTTCTACAGTAAATAGGCTTTATGAATATTGAAACGAGCTTATGAATATTTAAATATACCAGGCCGGGCGGCCGCTGGGGGGCGCTGCGCCATCGCGCCTGTGGGCGGTGGGGGCCCCTCCCCCTCCTCCCCGTAACGGTTTGGTTTGGTTTTTTTCACTTCCTCCCTAGCCTTTCTGGTTGTTTTATTTATTTGTATTTATTATTTGTATTTATTTATTTATGGATCTCTTGGAGCTACTCCAGAAGAGGTCATGAAGATGCTCCATGGGTTGGAGCCCCTCTGCTCTGGAGGCAGGCTGTGAGAGCTGAGGTTGTTCATCCTGCAGAAGAAAAGGCACCAGGGAGACCTGAGAGCCCCTTCCAGTGCCTAAAGGGGCTCCAGAGAACTGGAGAGGGACTTTGGACAAGGACATGGAGTGGCGAGACAAGGGAGAATGGCTTCCTACTGCCAGAGGGCAGGGTTAGATGGGACATTGGGAAAAAATTCTTCACCATGAGGGTGGTGAGGCCCTGGCACAGGTTGCCCAGAGAAGTTGTAGCTGCCCCATCCCTGGAAGTATTCAAGGCCAGGTTTGGGGTTTGAACAACCTGGTCTAGTGGAAGGTGTTGCAGTCTGTGGTAGGACGTTTGAAACAAGATGATTTTTAAGACACTTTTCAACCCAAACCATTCCATGTTTCTATTGATTCAATATGTATCAGAAGATGAGACAAAATAGATTTATTTATTTAATTGCAATATGTTAGTAGAGTCTTCTGATGTCAGCAGTGTCTTTTGACACCAAAGTTATTAGGATTCTGTGTATAGGGAACTCTTGTGTTCTATAAGTTTGAGCTTGAAAAATGCACTTTAAAATTTTTTTCTTGACTGCTGTATGGTTTCTGATAACTTCCCAAAGTTGTCCTGATCCTGGCCACCAGCAGGCTAGGCAGCTATTGGGAGAGTCACAAAGCACTGAATGAAAAATAGAACAATTGCATAATTAACAGTGTGGGCTGGAGAGAAACTTGTTTAAAAGTAGAACATTATGCTGTAGCAGCTGAGTAATAAAATCCTGCCCTTGTAATGCTCTTCACTTTTTCTGTACAGTGCTCTGTCATCTGGCAGTTGGAAATTGCTGTAGTTTGCCTGGGCTAAAATCACATCTTACTCAAATGGGCTGTTTCCCTAATTAACTTGGAAAACTTTTGCTCTTTGTTACTCTGTATCTCAAAGAGGATGGTGTCTGGGTGAATCAGAGGAATTTCAGAAGTTACTCTGTGTTCTGCACTTGAAGATATGACTGCAGGAGAGGACTCTCTCCTGCCTTTTAATGCTCTAACCTGTTTCAATTTTAATTCCTTTTTGTCTTTTACACTTTATAGAAACGGAAGCTCCAGTTAAGCCCAGAGCAATGTAGCAACTTCTATGCAGAACAATTTGGAAAAATATTTTTTCCTAATTTAACAGCCTATATGAGTTCTGGTCCTATAGTTGCTATGGTTCTTGCTAGACATGGTGCAGTCTCATACTGGAAGGAATTGCTTGGACCATCCAACAGCCTAAGAGCTAGGATAACTCACCCTCACAGGTAACTCACTGACTGGCCGTGGGCAAGTCAGTAGGATTTTGTCAATCTTTTGATTAAGACCAGAATTACTCCTTTTTTTTTTTTTTGTGGTTTGTTTATTTGTACAGTACAGACACAGGCTTCTTATCTCTTCAGTTTTGTGTAACAGCTTCTCACCGTTGTTTTTTAGTATGCAAAATTCACTTATTTTATGGGGAATGCTGAGTGTATGAACATTAAGTTTTAGGTAGCTACTTCTTTAAAACAAAGTCAAGACAATGTCTTGTTAATTAATCCATATCTATTGCTTTTCTGTGCTCTCAGGCTGCAGAGACTTGGAAGGGATTTGCAGTTGCCCTCCAAGTAGTTATTTCCCTTGTTTTTAGCTTAAGAGCACTCTATGGGACTGATGAGCTGAGGAATGGGCTCCACGGCAGTCTCAGCATCTCCTCAGCAGAGAAAGAAATTCGATTCATATTTCCAGAAGGTAAAGTGGTACAGTTGCTGGTCCTGGGGAGGATGGAGTTCTTCCCTGTCCTGCCCTGACTCCAGATGCAACTGATTTAGGAGAGGTTGGATTTGTTTGCTCTTGCTTTCTAGGATTGTGGGTCTCTTTATGTTTAAGCTGGCATTTTCTGCTATGAAAGGCTTACCAAAAATCTCTCTGAAGAGCCAGTGTAGTTACAGAGATTGCTTCCACTTTTGAAACTCTTCTCTGGGAACTGGAGCAGTCAAAGCTGGTAAATGAGAAGAATTAGGAAGCTGTTACACTCCAGCAAGTGTTTCTGGCACAGTCAGCCTTGGTTGACTTGAGAAGGCTGACTCTTTTCTTGGATTCAGGCTGAGTAATTACTTTTCAAAAGCAGCTGGATGCTCACATGATAGTGCAATTCCAAAGTTAAGTGCCAGAGAAAAGGGCCTTAGAACCTGGAAAGGCTGCAAGAGGATCTCCGGTTTGTAATGTAACAGGATTTGCTCTTTGACAGAAAGGTGCAAGTGAAACAGCTAGAAAAAGGTGTCTACTGATACTTTTTGTCAGCCCTATCAGTGAGTTTCATAAAAGATGTTGCAGTTCCTTACAAACCCTACCCTGTGTAAACGATCTCTCTTCTCCTCACCCTGACAAACAGAGCAAGACTAAAGGTGAGATTTTTAGGGTCTTCAGAAACCAGCTTCACACTGGAAGAAGAAAGTGCTAAACAGAGAATATACTGTTTCTCTTCTGCCCCAAATTAATCTTCAAGGATTAAGGTTTTCCCCAGATGATCTGACTTCCTTCCTTTTCATAATAGACTATACTTAGTAAAATTACCTCAGGGACATTGTAAAGAAGTTTAGGGAGTTTCTTTGCAGTTTTTTGTGGGAGAAGCTATAAAACCCATGCTGTATTATTAACTTACTGAGGAAAAGAGCAGCTCACATATCAACAAGAATGTTGGTTTTAATCAGTCTAGAGGCTGCTTTCTGACACCTGTCGTTCCTCCTTGCAGCAATCTTGGAGCCAGTTCCCACTGGACAAAGAGCTCGGGATTACCTGAACCTGTATGTGAAGCCCACGCTGCTGGCAGGGCTCACTGCCCTGTGCAAAGAGAAGCCAGCAGACCCCATGGTATGTGCAGTGGCCAGCACTGCTGGCAGCTCTGGGATGCAGTTACTTGCTGTTAGTAAAGTCCCTGTTTATAGGAGAACTACTCTGTTGGTGAAGAGCTGTGCTGTTTTAGCTGTCAGCTAATGAGCTACTCAACATTTGGTTTCAAAAAGTTGATTTGCTTGTTAGAGATGAAACAAGGGTGTGTTTTAAGTCCCTAAACAAAATCAGTTTTCTTACATCTGGACAAACGTGGTTAATGTATCTTTGTGTTCTTAAAGTTCCAGTCATTCACACCAGTACTTATTTAAGGATGCAGATAATTAATCTGTGCAACAACTTGCTGGCAGTTGTTCTGGATTTTACATCATTATCACATTTATAATCAACATTGCATTTTTCTAAAGGATACTTTTCAGGAAAAAAAAGCCTTAAAAAACATTTGGGGTGTTCCTATGAACTGTGTGATATACATGAGGCAATGTTTAATGTACTTTGATTGTTCCAGCTCTATAACCTGTTCACTTCATCTGTATGTGTGGCACTGTTACCATAGAAATCTAGAAGACAGAGATGAATCCATTCCTTTGCCCAAAGGCCAAACCAATTGTATCTATTCCTAACAAATGTGTGTCTGGCCTGTGGTTTAGCACTCCAAATGATGAAGAATCTACAGTCTCCCCAGGCAATCTGTTTCTGTGTTTAATTATACTTGTTAAAAACTTTCACTAAAAGGTAGCCGAAATCTCCTGGCTCCAATTTTAAGCCCATTACCTTTTTTTCCCCCCTTTTACTATCCCCAGAAGACATTGGAGACAATGTAATATCTCTTTTTTTTTTTTTCTGCAGCAACCTATTGCATATTTGAAGAGTATTCCCATTTTCTTTCCCTTCAGTCTTCTCTTTACTATATTAAATACTGATTTTTTTTTTGTTGCAGGTCCCATCTTTCTAACTCATTGTTTTGGCTTCCAGTTAATCTGCATTCTTAGCACAATTTTCTAGGCAATTATGAGGTATCTAACAGTAACTTCATCGAGACAATGCTTTCCTTCCTTGCTTGTGAGAAAGCTGTATGAAGCAGTAGCTTTGCTAAAAACGTTCTATTTGCACCTTCTTTGTTGTCCAAAATGTCTGTGACCTTGTAACAGAAGGAAAATAGTGTTGGTTTGATACTGCTTCAGAAACAGATATTGCCTGTTGCTTTTCAGTTTGTTATCTGCTAGGTGGCTTACAAGGGAGACTGTTGGAATGCTTTGTTTTTTCCAGTGTCCATTTCTTCTTTCCTTTCCTTTTGCAGATGGCATCAGAAGTGTCTGTGCATTCAGAAATACTTGCTGTCAGCACAGAGGTTGTCTCAGCCCGTTCCTTAAGTAATACAGGATAAATTTATTTGCTTTAAATGATTTGAGGATTTCTTTTTTTCCAAAGTAATTTTCCTAAGGGGTTTTGTGTTTTGGGATATTTTGTGTGTTTGTTTTCCATTTCTGTCTTGGGTTCTTACTGCTGTGCTGTTGTTGCTTTACGTGTCCTAGTGCTCTGCTTGGCTCTCCATCTGCAAACCTTTTATACCTGGTAGTAAAAGCAGAGTATTGCTTACCTTCCCTGTCTGCTGTTCTGTCAGCTGTTCACAGTGCGGTATCAAGTTTGTTGTTCTCAGCATTCCAGAAACCAGTCGTCAACAGCCTTGTGAAGTAAATAAGGATGTGTTAAAAACTTTGCTTTACAAGTGGAGAAATGAAGGCAAAAGGTTAATTTGCCTAAGGCCAGGCCCAGACTGGCAGATGGAATTGGTACTCAAGGCATTCCTGCCTCCCACATTCTCGTTTAAGTACAGCCTGCTGGAAAACTAAAAGATGAATTTCAAAAAGTAACCATGTTTTGGTTTTAAGTTTTAGGTACTGTAAGGTGATTTCAGTGCAGAAGGCTGGCACTCTTAATGCATGATTACTGGATGAAGTATCCCTAAGTGTTGTCAGCAGTCATATTTCATTAAGCAGTTTCATGCACATTGTGCAGCCGCATTCCAAAACAGAGCTGGCTGAATTATTTGAAGTATGGCTCAAATGGTCTTACACTTTCACAGAGATAAACATTGCCAGTACAAGTTGTCTTCTAAAGGTCATTGTGCGTTTTTCAAAAGCAATATAAACTGTGAAGATTTAAAAGAATGTTTTTAAAAAACAAGTCATCTGCATGTCCATTTCTTTCTGAAAGGGCTGAATTTTGTAGCACAGTAGGAGAGTATCTGTAGCAGAGGTTTCAAATAATGCTTTTAATATTCTCCTATGCACTTAGAAGATAGCAAGAGAAAGCTGAAAACATTCAGGTTGTTTTTTTTTTTGTTCACAGATTTGGCTTGCTGACTGGCTGATTGAACACAATCCTAATAAACCTAAACTGCAATATCGCATCTCTCAATAAGAGCATCGGCGGTGAGAACTTGCTGGAAACCCTCTCACACATTCCAAGTTACAGCTGTGTATTGTCATTCTTGGTGTGTCCTTTGACTGTATAACCAATACTATCTAAAGGAAATGCATTTGTCATAACTACTTGTGTCCTCATGGGATAAATAACCCTACACTTAACCAGGATGTAGTGGTTCTAGTACCTTCTCTACTGACAAAGCAAATGTAGAATTACACAATAAATTTGTGGCACTGGGTGATTAGAAAAAGACAATGTTCTTGGTGGGTGTGACTTACTGCTATTGTCCACATTTTTCTTGGTTTGGCTGTGTGGGAGAACAAAATAGTTTACAGCAGTGTGGATTCCCAAATGACACCCACCTGGCCTGTGCTTTGCAAAGCCAAGGGTTGTGTTTCAGCAATTTTTTATCATAAACTCTGCTATGAAGGGAATGTAGAAAACAATTACTGGAGGCATATTAGCAACTTTGGAATTTTAATTGCTGATTACATCACCCACCTAAGGTTGTTCTTGAAGAGGATTCACTTAAGTCTGATATATTTTGTCAGAACGTAATTTGAAGGACTTATTTGAAGGTACATTCAATGCACCTTTCCCATCTTGGTGGCAAAAGGCTCAGTGACTATAAATAACAAGAAGCTGTATTTTAATCAAGGACTAAGGTTATCTTCCAACATTTGTTTGCAATAAAAGTGCTTAATTGGAACAGCTCACCTTGATAGTGTTTTCTGTGTTCTCGTGCTCCTAAAGGTACACAAATTTCTGTCATTTGCCTCAAACTTTCATGTGTTCTGTTGAAGAATTTCACGAGAGTGCTCTTCACAGGCAATGGGTTAATCCCATACTATTGCCTTTTATAAAGTAACTAAACTGTTTTTTGGGAATTGGGGGCTTTTTAATTTTCTTCAAAGACCTGTACTTATGCTGTTAACTTCAAGCATTATATATAATGGTTTGACTGGCTATAATAAAGAAAACAGCATAATTTTCATAACTCTGAAGTATGCTTGACTAATACTAAACAAACAAGCAATTTCATAATTTGTTTCATGAAAAAACTTGCTTCCCCAATTTGAGTAATTGTGAGAAACGTAAGTCATTTGTCTGTAACATCAAACTTTGTTTAAGTGAATTGTTTATCCTCTCTGTGGAACAAACTATTGCCAGCCCAGATAATAAACATTTAGAAACTGGTCCCTACAGTACCAAGACCTAAAAATCTTGGTACTGCTAAGACAAGGGAAAAAAAAGAAAGCCCAAACCCTCAAATAATGAAGAATAAAAGTATGAGGTGGTTAGAAATACAGTAAACAGATCTGTTTACAACCAGTTTATTTTGCCTATAATTATGTCCCCATATGTGTCTGATTGCTCCAATTACAGGCCGGTTGTGCTTCGTGGTTTCCTGTCAGCCAAATAAAAAAATCAATTTTCTGAAGATGCCAGAAACTAAAATCCAGTGAATTCACAAGGCATTTCCCTGTATTTTGTTAGTTACTATGACATTTGCCTGCTTATTTTGATGTGCTACTGTTTGACAATAAATACATCCTTAATGTTCTTCCTGGAGTTTTCAGTTTTGCTTTTGTGCCAGAGCTGTGTTATATTGGATGGGAGTAGGTGGGTCCTTGCCCAGGGGGTGGGAGAAAGGACAAAGGCAGCTGCTGTTGCAAATGTCACCTTTATCACCCACACAATATAGACTCTCAGTCATTCAGGTGCTCATCTATCATGGAATTATTCTCTAATGTTGGAGCTAACACCTTCAATTGCTGACTGGTGTTTGCTTCCATTTTCCTAAGAAAAAGGTGGAAAGAGAGAAGTTGCCTTTATCCTATGGGTGCCATCCTGACTCACTGTATCCCTACCCACAGGACAAGTATTGACCCAGCAGGTGTCACAGCTGAGCTCCTGAGGAACCTGCGTTAAGCAGGATGTGGGCAGAGGGCCATTCCCGGGATGTGAAGTGGCCGAGCAGCCCGGTCCCGTGGGGGGAGCTGTGACACCACGAGAGAGGCTGCTGAGGCATCTGCTGCTACATTTCTTACAGTCTTTAGGCTTTTTATTTAGCCCAGAGTGGTACAGGCTTGGCCAGGGTTATAAATCCGTAGCACAGAAAATGTAGCTTTGGGGAAAAAACCCAGATTAACTGAAAGATGTCTTTCCATTTGATGTCAGCAAGGTGAGAGATTCTCTGTGGGAGCGAGTAACCTGTCCTCTCCCTCTGTCAAGTCAAAATAATTACCTTGCCTATTAACTTCTGTTGGACATTTTTAACTTTGAGGGAGTTCATTTTGGTTTTACTGCCTGAGTGCTGGAATAGAGCTATGTCCATAAAATGAGCAGTTCAGTCTGTTTCCCATAATTCTGTTTTTTCAACAGAGTTCCTCCTGGAACTTTGCTTATCATATGCTTGCTATCACCTGCACTGGAAGCTGTTCTTGGAACTACAGATTGAGCTAGTCGTGAAGTATGTGATTGTTCAGCCTTCCTGTCTCACAAGGGATTTATTATCTTCAGGAAGAGTTAAACTGCCAGGAGCCTTGGACATACTTTAAAGATGGCAGAAGCCTCAGTCAAAGCCAGTTTCCCATTGCCTGCATCTGTCAGCACATTCCAGCATGCCGAGCTTCAGAAATGAGTCACTGGTCAGAGCTTGGGACTGTCATTCAGGAGATTTAAGATTGCTTCATGGAGATTTGCAAACCCCTGCTTTACTCATGTAGGAAAAGAAGATTTGTGTTTATTCCTTCATTTAAGCTATTAATCTTGACCATCCTTTAAACAACAGTTGATGAGGGTCAGTGTTCATTCATTCAGTCAGAGTAGTCAGATCAAGATGATTTGTGTTGTTCTGCACAGTAAATGTTATCTATTTTTGGTGGTACCCAACCACAGCTCACCCTCTAAAAATGTTGTGGTTCTTCAATTTCCTTTAAAAAAAACAAAATCAGAAGAGAAATAATTTTTATTTTGTTGGAAAGACTTTTAGCACATCATAAAAAGATAACTTGCAATTGTTTTTGCAATGCCATTTCCTTTTAGTAGATTTGTCCTTGGACTAGAAATAGGACTTCAGTCCTCTCTACTCATTACCTGCTGCTCTGCTTTACTCAAGCAGACTTGGCACAAACCAGCGTGGCAGTGTCACCAGCACCATCACAGCAAATAGGTACTTCCTGGTTCTGCTGTTAGTGGAACAGGAAAACCTGCTGCTTTAGGATGGTCAATCAAGAGCAGCTGCCTGCACCTAGAAACCTCCCCTGGTGTGGACGAGCTCCTCCGGGTGTGCAGTGTGTCAGCAGCGTGACTGATGTGTGGAGGCTCCTTGGGGGGACGCCTGTCAAATCATTGTCATGCTGCCTCCTGCCAAGTGATCGTGGGGACACTGCCAAAGCTCAGGGGAGAGCTTTTGTTGGTCTTCGAGCCAGAAATGAGGTATTGTTGTGAGACAGAGCCGTTGGTGGAGAAGAAGGCAGTTTGCAGACAAGTGGGTGAATGATACTCTAATAATGGTAGCACTGAAGGATTGAGAATCCACTTCAGTGCTTGTGAGTGTTTTAGGGCTGAGGGAGGCGATGCTTTCACACAAAGATCTTCATGCTGGGCGTGCTGATATTTGTCTAGTGTGGCATCAGGCTTTGTCCCTTGAGAACTCCTGACTGGCTCATTTTGCTTAGCTGTGGCGCTACTCTGAAGCATGATTATTAAAAAAATAAAACCAAAACACAGCTCTGGTACCATGTCTGCAACTTTGTTACCCTCATGTTTAATTTACTGAGAAGTCTTTTCACCTGGAATCTGAGTCAACCTGGATGGATCCTGTTTGGCCAGAGAGAAAAGGCAGTTGGGTGCAGTCTGTCAGCTGCAGACTGCCTGAGCAAGTAATCACGTGTGAACTCACCCTAAGTTCCAGGGAATTTTTATATGCAAGAACCTAATTTGGCTCTAAATATTCTTAGTAAATTACTCTTCAAACCACCCATGCTTCTTCATCATCTCTTTATAATCAATGCTTAAGCTCTCATTTCCTTGCTAGGGCACAGTTGTGTTTTTGTCATGCTTCCAGAATCTGCCCGGATTGTCAGGTTAGGAAATTCTGCTTTTCCAAAAGCAACATCTTATTGCTATGCTGGCTGGTGGTTCTTATCTCTCTTAGGCGTTGTAAAGTGTTTTCTTACTGGGTGGCATTCCTGGTGCCGTGTGAATGAGGCAGTGTTTTGTCCATGTTTAGTTTTGTCAGGCCTCGTCTCTCTGTGTGAGAAAATTCCCAGGAGTGTTTAACGGACGCGTGCGGACAAATCTCCTGCACGCCCCATAAAGCACTTTACTGTGGGCCACTATAAAGCAGTCATTACAGACTAGTGTTTAAACTTCTGAGATTAACACAGTCTCTCAATTGCACTTACTTATTTTTATAATGTGTAATTTAGCAACTGAACTGTGGAAGTTATGGCATAGCAAGGTCTTCTTAAAAACAGTGGTTTCAACTGTGCTTTTAGGTTCCTTCGCTGTAAATCCGGAGCAATTCCATTCTGTTAGTTAAAAGAAAGAGGGAAAATGGGATGGTTTCTGGGAGTTGCTCAGATGGTGTATGTGTGTCTGAAATGAATTGTCAGGTGTTGGCACGGCACGTTTTCCACATTTATGGAAAGCAAAGAGCTTGTGCCTGATTTCTCAGGAGCCAGACTCGGACCGTGCTGTTCCCTGCATGCAGAACACTTTGGCAGTTGCCATTTTGCTCAGGGAGTTGTGCAATGGTATTTTTGCCTGGATGAAAAAGGTTTGATCAAGCCTCTGTTTGAAAACCAGGTGCTTTTTCTGTGGCCACCCCACATCTAGATAGCCATGTGATCCTTCCCTGTTAGTTACCACTTCCAGCTGAACTATCCCATGAGGCTATTTCAGAATACTTGTTTTCTTCCCAGCTCTTCCATGTAAATATACTGAATTGACCAGCAAAGTTTTGACCGTGACTGTCTTTGTTTTGCAAAATTCTCTTGTAAACAGGCTCTGTGGGGCTTCCCCAAATAGCCCCATCAGTGCAACTGAATGGGAGCAACAAAAGCATAGGAAATGAAATGTCCATTCCTTTTCTTATTCATGTAAATGATAGTTTATCATACTGTTTATTAGCTTCATATAGTCAGGATCTCTGATGGTTCTTAAGCCTTTTATTGCTTTTTTTTCCTTTAATGAGCTGCAATAAAACATTGTCTTACCTGAGTGCTGACTCAGAGCTGAGGCTTTCTCCAAACTTAGCGTTATTATTGATATTAATTAGTCATTACCCATGGCAAAGGCTATCATCACAGCACAAAGCAGCCATGATATATTTTTACCAGTTGTTCTGTCTCTCTGCAAAATGTTCATTTTTAAGACTGTGTGGGATTCCTGGAATGAACAATTTCAAGTCATCCATAAACATAGTTTTAATAATGATACCTGGTTTCTTTATAATATCTCTCCTCAGTGGATGGGCAATGATGTACAAAAGAATGGGCAGTACACAGGTGGTACAAGTGAGAAGGTAAGGAATGGAGACATGAAAAGACTCCTTGGGTCCTCCCTTGGAGCAGCAGGAGGATCTAGGATCACAGAATCATGGAAAAAAGGGGCAGATGGTTACTGCATGTGCTCTGTGAAGGTGCCTGCTGGAGGTAGGAATGGGGAGTTTAACACCTGTGTTCTCAAGGTCTGCCAGTGGTTTGGTGCTTGGATCACTTGGCATCTTACGTGTTGAATCATTTCTTTGGAGGCTTTTCTACCTGGATATGTGTAGAGGGTTTCTCTCTGTGGTATGAGGTTTTAATGAAGATAGCTGCTGTCACTATAGTCATGCTGTTGCAAGTCTGTTAATCACTTCTGGACTTCCTAAAGCAGTGATCAAAAATTAGTGGTCAGTTTTCTTTCATCTCTGGAAGTGGAAACAAGCAGAGCTGGCACAGCTGTGAAGTTGTGTATGGAATCAGCAGGTTTGAGCACAAGTCCTGGGTGGGAGTAATCCCAGGGTACAGATGAGTCTGTGGCTGGGAGGATCTGTGCTCCTCTGCCCCAGCAGCACCTCCAGCTGTTTTGTTTTCTGTTCTGTATTGTTGTCTGAAGCCACCAAAGGTGATGATCCAAGGGGAAATCACACGGTGTTCACTGACACTGTGTTGAGAGCTATGAAACAAAACAGGTAGAGCAAAGGCCAAATGAGGACACGTGATCCTCTGCTCTGTCTTCCTGTGTTCCTACAACACAGAAATGCAATGTTTCCCTATCCCTAAACCAGGACATGCACCTTTCAGATACTCTGAGCTCCTCTCAGCTCAGCCATGATCACAGGGGTGTGCAGGAGGACTGGCCTGGGCACAGAGAGCAAAGGCTGACAGACAATTAAAATTTGTAGCTGTTTTTATTCTGCTCCAGCTGTTGGGTTTTGTTCTAGATATAAACAGTTGATGTGACTTTGATCAGCTGACATGAGGGAAAAGGTGTAAGGTGAAGTATATTTTAGAGTTGAACTATTTTATGTGTGCTTTTAGAGATTTGCTGCAGAAGATGATGTTTGGCCATGTCCATGGGTACTATAATCTGGTATAATTCTACTGAGGTGAATTCAGACAGATTATATTAATTTGGGTATGACCTGAGATTGTAACACCTTGACAGTATAAACTGGCAGCTTTTTATTTTCGTTCCCTTGTACTGATAAGAAATTGGATCTTTATTTATCTGTCCATTTCCAATGAAAATTAATAGTTTAATTGTCACCGAGTATTAATTTACAATTCTGCTACAGGTTTTCTTTTAAGGTTGAGAAGGTTTAAATACAGAATAATTTTCACTGTTTGTGTGTGCCAACCCACCTGTGGATGTGAAACAGCTGTATCTGGTGCCAGGGGAGTTTTCCAAAAATACAGTATGTCTTTTATGTGTCCACATGTGTAACACTGAACTGTTTCTGCTCATGGAGGCTGTAGGATTTCCACACTGGTCCAGAGGTGACCCATTAATGATGTGAATTTGCTTATTTTTTACAGAAAAAAAATTGTCTTGTAAAAGTTTTTTCTTCCCTTGGTCCGTAGTGCCAGGGGAACAGGTTGAGGCATGCCCTTTTCTGTTTGCCTTCAACAACAATGGGAATTCTTCAGTTAAGTATAAAAAAATGGAAATTTCCTTTCTTTCTGCCCCTCTCAAGTATGTTTAGGTAACTTAAGCACATTCACACTTGGAGAGATGGGGCTGTTTTGCAAGGGAAAACCAAAACATTCCAGTGCAGCTAATATTGCAGCTCTCTGGTGTCTTAAGTTCAGGCCACAGCAGGAGGTGCAGATATCCAAGGGGAATGCAGTAACATTTTGGATCTTTTCTTTGGAAGAAATAGTAAGATGAGTCACCATTAACCCATTCAGATAAGTTAGTGAGGCTCTGGGGGATGAGAGAAGAAATGGGAGGTTCTTAGTTCTAATGGTTTGCTCTCCAGGAAATAAACCTTTTCTCTTACATCCCTTCAGGTCCAATCAATACATTTGTCTTCATCACTGCAGGAAGTATAAATTTGCTTCTTTTCTTACAACCTTCTCTTATACATCCCTCCTTGAGATGTCCAAGCCTGATGTGATGATCGTGCTTGGATTATCTTGCTCTGGCAAACCAATGGGCTCCACTGTCCAGGAGAAAAGGGCTCTCCAGGGCCAGTGTCAGAACGTTGGCACAAAGTATTTTGTTCCTCTTACATGATTGATGTGGAAGGAGTGTTTTTAAGTAGTTTGTAATTTGTCACAGTGAGACTTGCAATGGAAAACATGCCATAGCAGAGGCAGCCAGGGCCATAAAGTGCTGTTGTTGGGAAGTGAGGACTATTCTAACACAGGTGATGTCTCCAGGGGGTGTATTCCTCAAGGACTGGTGGGTGGATTAGCAGTCAAACCTTTGAGGAGCAGGGTGAAAGCCAATATGTCCATGGTGACAGGGACACAGCAGGAATTAAGAAGGATGACTAGCACATCCAAACCTTTTTTTTAAAGGATTTTGGTCGTTTTTTTCTCTAATGATCTTTACTGGTTTCATTTATTTAGCTGTCTTGAGAGTTCATGTCTTTCAGGCAGCAGAGAAGCATCTGCCCTGGTGTCTCAGAAAATGAGGCTTTGTCTTTGGTCCCTCACAGAGGGAGCTGCACCCTGGTGCCATGGGTGAGCAGGGGATGGAATGTCCACTTGCTCTCTGCCTGTCTCTGGCACTAGAGTGCTCGTGGAGCTCATCTCAGCAGAGCTTTGCTGCTTTCTGCTTTCATTTTTCCAGCCTCTGGGCCTTGATGTCACCATGTGGCTTTGAAAATAAATGTCTTGAAGTTGAAGGGGCCTGTGCAAAAAGTCACCCATCCTTCAAAATGCAGGTCAGGCAGGTGTTTGTTCAAGGAGTAGCACCTGAAGGTCAGTTCTGTTATTCCAAGACTCCTTAGTTGGTATGTTTTCCCAAAAGGCAGCAATCTCCAAGGAATAAATGTCCTGTCTAGGAAAATAAAGAAAGACATGTAAATTGCTTTAATGGGGTGCTCTAGTACATTTATATCTTCTTAAAAGGAAGCTAAACCACATGCATGAGATGATAGATGAGTTTATTTTCACATGTGGATTTAATAACCTACCAAGATGTAGCTGCATATTTAGTGCCCGAAGTCATCTCCAGGAAAATAGTTCCCTGGGGTGAGGTCAGTGTCTGCTTACAGCCAAGAGAATGAGCTGAAGGGGTTTGTCAGTGGTTAGCTTGGTTAGAAGGCAGGATAGTTTATATGATACTGAACTGACCAGGGTAATGTGGAAATTAATTTTATCTTCTGCACAGGACAGAGAGTGAAAATGCCTGAGACCATCTAGGATTTAAAACCCTGAGGAGCTGAAAGGAGCTGACTGCCACTCTGTTCTCTTTGTAGCACTGTTTGTTACTCTTCTCAAATATTTATTGGATCATAGTTGTAATTAAATTTGTGCTGAAAATGTACAGAGTACCCTGTAGTTAGTGTCACATGAAACCAGAGATCCTCTACACTGGAACAGTACAGTGGCATGTCTTGGCCACAACAGCCCCCTTTGGAATGGGGGATAATCCAATCCTGTTGATATGGCACTTGCTAAGTTAAAGCACAGGAAATTGTGAATTTTGGCTCCATCCTGTTTGACCATTTACACTATCTCCTTATCAATGTACCTGCCTGGTCCTGGGGGATTGGATGGTGTCTGGATACAAGAGGTACAATTTAGTGCTCCCAACTGCTTGAAAGGGACTGGGCAGTGATTTGTGAGCTCTCTGGTGATGGGTGAGATAAAGCTCTGCAGTGGGGATGTCCTCTGCCCTGCCTCCACCCTGGCCAGAGCTGGGCCAGGCTCCCCATGCACACCTTGAGCTGGAGCTGAGTGCAGGCTGTGACCTGATCACTCCTGAATGTCCCAAATCCAGATTCAAGTCTCATGGCCTGTAGTAGATGAGAGAAAGAAATCAATGTGCCGCAGTCAAAAGCATAGAGATGTTTCTCAGGGAATTCAAAAGCAGGTTGTTTGGTAAAACAGAGGCTGAGACCTGAGATGACAGTGCTCACACCCCGTGGGGGAAAGCCCATGGGACAAGCAAGAATCAGGAGAGTGAAGCAGCCCAGACTGGGAAGCACAACTGTGTTTGCCCTGGGATAAATCTTAATAACTTAAGCACATCAAAGTATAAATGTACTGTCTTGCTCCTGGACTCAAGCTGGCTCGAGCAAAGCCATCCTGAGAATCTCTTCCCAGTGCTCCTGCCCAGGACTGGCTGGTGCTCCTGTGCCAGCAGAGATGTCCCCGGGAGTCACATCTGCAGCCTGCCCCTGACTGGAATTACCTGCTCTCCAGGCACCTGAGGTGCAGCTGTAATGCTGGGAATGCTTGGCACCTCGGGAGGTATTTGGGACTGAGTTAATTTAATTATTCTCCTGCTCATTGGCTTCAAAATCCACTTAGGGAGGAGGTGCCTTGTCCCTATCACAACTGATGGCAGCCAGCCAGCAGAAGTCTGCCTGGCAGGAGTGGGAATGAAGAGCTGGGCCAGGATGAGTTTAGCTTCAAGGCACTGGGCAAAAGGGAGAGAAATAGAAATTACTGCCATTAAAACTGCTGACTCTGGCCTTGATGGATGATCCCCTAGAAGTGTCAGGCCAGGAGTCACAGCTCTGTGACTTAGAAAAGCCTGTGGAATTGAGAAGCAATGTGAGAAGTAATTCTTACCCTTGCCTGTGTCCAGGCTTGATCTGAGTCAATAAAGAGAGTCCCACTGACATCACAACCCAACATTTCAGGCCAGGTACCTCATCGCAGCCCAGCTGGAGTGCTGGCAGCCAGGCCAGATGGGACAGGGAGTGCAGCCATGGTCCCAAGCAGAGCTTACAACCAGCAAACTCAGCCCCTGCATGGCCTGAGTTTGAGCCCAAGTGAGGTAACCCTCGTGCCTCTCCCCACTGTTTTACAGTCTCTCTGCTGACCTCGTCATTATCATCTTTTATGGCAGCCCATGAGCTGTTGAAAGCCTCAGAGGAGGAAATGAAGGCTGTTTACTGTCCAGGCTCTGTGCTCACATGTCCCCTGACGAGCCATTCTCTCCTGACCCTGCCCACAAAGGGCTTCAATTAATGTTGCATGGGACACTGAAGAAAGAATAGAGAGAGAAACAAAAAGAATAACTAAAATACTATTAGAGATCTCCTTGTCTATTTCCCATCAAGTCCTCCTGCTTGTACAGCTCCACTATCTCATTCTATGACAGGTTCAGACTTAGTCTCTCTCATTTTCTGTCTCTGACTCGCTCTATCCCACATGATTGCAACTTACCCTTGCATCCTGACTGCATTTGGTGAACATTTCTTAGCTGTGGCCATCAATCTCTGCTCCTTACTTCACTTAGAGTTACCACCAGCTCCCTCTCCTTCCCTCTCTGCGTTTCAGACCCTCTGGGAGGGATGAGTGTGGGTCCAAGACCTGGTGCACACTTTAAAAGGGTATTTTCTAATCTCCAAAGTCCACTTTGTCTGGGAGAGCTCTTGTGTGAAACTGTCCTAGCAGCCATCTCTACAGATAAACAATAATTTAATTAAGGAGCACCTCACCCTTCTTGTTCATAAAATATGAGCCACTCTGTGTGTTTTGTGAAGGGGAATGGGATAGGAGAGTAAAAGAGAAGGAAGGAAGGAATTAATTTTGAAAGTACATTGTAAGTTATATTTATCTGACTTTCTCTAATCCATCAGTCTTCTGTTGTATGGCTCAGCTCCTTGGGGCTTGTTTGAAAAGGGGGAATTTACTGCACTGTAAGCCAGGGCAGTGATTTGTAAAGTGGGGGGCATGGATTGTATCCTAGGAGAGAGCAGGGAACCAGAAAAAGAGCTGGGGGAGCTTGTGAATCCCTCTGCAGAGGTGTAAATACACTGTACATTACCAGCGCCCGCCCAGCCCCCCCGGGGGCATTTTTGGAGGGGACCAACCTGCTCCATGGCCACCTCTTGTACCATACCAGAAATATGGACCAGCAAGTGGGCAAAGAATTGACACCCTGGCTCCCTGTACACCTCTTCCTCCTTGGAGAAACCTTTGGAACCCTTCCCAGTAGACCTGTGCTTGATCAGGACTCGTGGCTGGAATGTGAATTCATACTGAACATGCAGCATTCCACGGGAGGCGTGCACTCTCCAGCCAGGGAAAGCAGATGCAGCACGTCCCAGCAGACAGTTACCGTAGGTGTCCTCCCCAGCTGAGAAATGTTTGGGAAACACTTGTAACTCCTTTTCTCAGGTGTTGCAAAGAGGATTTGTTTTGTAAATAGTGAAGCTGTTAATTGCCCTGACTTTATTAAGGGGGAGCCGAAAAGGTGTTAACAAGGTTTTGTTGCTCTGTGCTGGCAGTGAGCCAGCACCAGTCCCTCTGTAGGGGGAAGGCGGCAAAGTTGCTCTGAAAGTCCCTTTGCCCTCTAGAGAAGAAAAAAAAAAAAAATTAGGCACCCCTTTAGCCGAAGACTTGGGAAAACGTGTGAATTTTGTAGAAGGGATTTAACTTGAATCACCACACAGTTCAGCTCCAGGGGATTCACAACTTGGACTGGAGTGTCCCCAGGGCAGCACAGCTGGGAAGCCAGAGCTGGAAAAGAGCTTTAAAGGTTGTTTTCTCCCTCAGCTTCTCCCTAGGCACAGGTCGAGGGAAGCTCCTTCCCACAACTGTGGGAAGCCCAGGAGTTCAGCAGCTTTGAAAATCAGGCTGGTCGCGGTTTTGGGATCTAACTTTAAGCATAAAAATATATTGTTTAAAGCTAGAGTTGATGTTTCCAAGTCACTAAAGTCACTAATTGGTCACAAAAATCTTTCCTGTATACTCCAACAAGCCAGACACCCAAATCCTGCCATCTTTCCCCAACAATTCCTGTTGGTAAATCCTGCAGAAGGCATGGAATGGATGCTTTTTCATCCTCCTCTCTAGGACTGGCACTAGCAGCAGGTAACCAGGGGCTGATTCAGGCCCTTTAACTTTTTCCTGCTAAGGGTTGCTTTTGCAAGTGGAAAAGGACATGTGACTTGTTTTTTAAGACTTCAGGGAATTGCTGGCACTCACTGGTTTCCCTGCAGCAGATGCAGCGTGACCGGGAATCTACGCTGCATATGAAAAGGTCACTTACCCTGTTCAAGAGAGGAGATTCTAACACTTGTCAGCTTGAGTGATGGAGGCTCTGCATGGAGAGCCATAATATTCATGTCAGAGAATTGCCAAGCCCTCGCGGAAGTGTTGAAGATGGATGGCCTGGGGATACACTCCTGACACTTTAATACTGGGGGAGGATACAGCACCAACATCTCATACAGAATTATAATCCATGAAAGGGCACTGGGGGCATAAATTAAAGGTAATCCAGCAGGCATGGAGTTTAACAACTGAAGGGAAACAGGCTGGGGGAAAGGAGGGATGCTGGTGGGATGCAGTGGGGGCTGTGGTGGGGCTTTGAGGGAGGGAACAGCCCCCAGCTGAAGTGGGACCAGGGCAGGAGGGAGCAGTGCCAGGCCAAAATCCATCCACCTCCAAACTACTTTGCAAAATCATCTGCAGAACCTGCACTTTGTGTATTAAATAAATTTGATTCTCTCCTTGCTGATGGTCACTGTGCAACAGTGTGACCTGTTGAGGAGAGCCTGGGGCAGGTACCTCCATCTCTGAGCAGCAGTGTCCCTGCCAGCCTGCTGGGAGAGGCTGTGGGGGCACACGGTGGCCGTGATGGAATTCCCTGCCAGAGCCATCCTTGCACTCTCTTCTGTGAGAGGGAGCAAAGGAAACAGCACAGATCCAGTTCCTGTGCCAGGTGACATCCTCAGCCCCCACACAAACACAGCCCCAGCCTGGCTCCGTGTGCTGGGCAGCCCTGAGGATGTGCTGCCCTTCTCTACTGACACAGGCTGGCACCTGCACCCCAAACTTCACCCTCCTCCACGCACTGATGGAGGCAACCCCAGCCACGGCCACCTGAGTCGTGCCCACGCTCCTGCCTGCAGGGGAAGGAGGCTGTGAGGGCATTTCCACCTGCTGGGAAGGAGAAACCAGAAGAAAACTGGGGGTTGCTGTCCCTGGGGAGGGGGCTGGGATGCACATCTGGCCAGCAGCACAGCATGGCCACGAGGCAGCTGGTGAAACAGTGACAGGGAGAGTCCTGGGTTAGATGGGAAGGGCTGGGAAAGCTTTGTGGGCTTAGCCTGGGCTGTTATCACGGTATGAGCACCCCAACACTGATCTTCTGACCCTGTGTTAGTTGAGCAGGCACCTCTTACATAAACCTGCCCTAGTCTGTGGTAATGCTATAGCTGGAATATATTATTTCATCATCTGGAGTATGTTTCCCTTTCTCACTAAAAATTGATTGTAAACCATCCCTCTCTCACAATAAAGGCACAAATACACTGGTGGGACACTGGTGTTAAACCTCCAGAAAGGCAGTGGTGATTCTGAGCTGATGCCACAGCTGTTCCACAGATTTCTTATCACAGAGGATGCTCTGTCCGTGTCAGTGGCTGGTCAAACATGAAGATGCTGCTCCTGAACTACCCAAGTGGCTCCACAGCCCTGCCTAAAGTGCCCCTGCTCCAGGGGAGAAGCAGTGCTGACAGCTCTTGGGGGACAGGCAGCAAGATTTTGAGATCATGCCGCACCTGGCCCAGATTAAGATTTTTGACTTTTCATTGTAATTAGGATCAACACTATTACAATGCTGTTACTGTGGGACAGTTGCTCAAGGCTTTAGAGAGCCGGCCCATCCCTTCCTCCAGGTGTGCAGTGAATTACAGGTGATTGGGATCAGGGCCCCAGACTGGAGCTGACCTTGTGTGATCATAAGCAAACATGTGCAGGTTTGAAGGCATCACCCGTCCCTGCAAAAGCTCTTTGGCTGCCGTGGGAGAAGGAGCCTTTACAGAGCAGCCAGTGACAGGACTGTGCTCTGCTGTGTGTGCTTGTGTTTACACTGAAAGCTGCTCTGCAGGAGTGAAACATCTGCCCAGGTAAAATCACAGCTGAAATTATGAGCTCAGTCCCGTGGCATCCTCAGAGTTTGTTACCCTGTGCCCCATGGCATTTGTGAGGGTTTTTACAGAAACCCCAGCAGCAGGCAGGGGTGTCAGGGTTCCCTGACAGTGCTGTGATGGATTAAGACGATCCTGAATTTCTATTGTTTTGTAGTGAATGTAGTGAGAATTGATGACTGTTGTATCCAAGCAACAAGGGGGAGGATGAGGAAGCTTCAGCTTCTCCAGGACTGTAATATCTCTGGCAAGGTGCCACTCTAAGCCATAGAGTCGATTTTTGTATTTGTTCAGACTTGGTATTGTCTCTGCAAGGTATAAAAAGAGAATGGAAATCTGTGTCAGGGATGGTGTGTAACTTTCTCTTGAGTTTGCTTCAATTTTCATTTGGTCTCTGGCTTTTGGATTCGATGCTCTCGTTGCCTTAGAGTCTGCTACCAGAAATGTAAATGGCTTTGATGACAAATTTAAGGAAGAACAGTTAATCTCCAGCATTTACAGGCAATGGGATGGATATGAATGCTGAGTCGGTGGGAATGGGAGGGCTCAGTGGGAAAAGGATTGGTCTCGGCAGGGGTATCTCTACTTCCCTCTTCCTATTTCCCTGGGATGGAGCCTCTGTGGGACAGAGGTCTGGTCTGGTGCTGTTCCACCTACAAACCTGTTGCTTCTTATTTTCTGCATTAATGTTAGTTTGAAAAAGTGCTGCAGAGAAATTGGTAAAATGACACACAGCAGGTCCTGCCCCTTCCTGCTCACCGGGAGTCCTCATCTCCCAGGATTTACCTGTGTGGTTTATTAACCTGCTGCTGTTATGCAGCAGGAAGGTTTTTATGTGTGCTTGGGAGTTATCCTGGTGAAATAGTTTCCCTCCTCTGAGAGCACATCAACAGGGACTGTCCTGTGCTCTGTACAGCCTCATTCTGTGGGATTTTGGTACCCTGTGCCTGCAGCTACTGGGGCTCTGGAGCACAGTCCAAACAAATACAAAAAGAGACCCTGGGTGTAATATTTGAGCAGACAAGTCAATCAGTGCTCGAGATGCAGGAAAGCAGCTTTGCTTGTCTGTTTTTATCATTCCCAGTTCAGCCTAAATTTTTGGAGGTTGGAACTGCTGTTGTGGCAACACTGTGCAAAACTCTTGGGGTATTTTGATTTGGTAGGGTAAGTTACTAGAACAGCTACCCTGAAGGGACCATAGCCCCCTAACTGATGGTGTCACTCTTCCAGCTTTAATAAAACCCACTTTGCATAAAATAAATGCATGGAAGTCAGCTGTGCTTCCCAAATGTGTGTTCTGCAAGCTGAGCTCCCTGATCTGGCTCTCGTGTGTGTCAAGGCTGTGTTTACACAGGGAGCCATAGGGAGATCTGGATAAAATAGCATTGAAGCATTTGCAGAGTGGGAGCAACGTGCTGGCAGAGCTGTAGTGTGATTTTTACACTTCTCTCCTCCTCCTCCCGTGGCTGGAGAGCAAACTTGGTCGTGCATCCTCGCCCTGCATCGTGGGACTGGGTGATGGCACAGCCCCGGCTCCCTCCGGAGCAGCTCTGACTCCAAGGAGCAGGACCCGCCCTGGGACAGCAGCAGCCAGCGCTGTCCCCTGCTGCCCTCCCCGACCTGGTCCGGGCTGTTGGCACTCGGAGCAGCAGGGAACCAGCAGACACATTCACAACTGTCCCCGAGTTTTCTCTCCTGCTCCAGTTCAAAGGGTTCCTCTCGTGCCTCCAAGAAATTTGCAGTGAGTGCCGATGGTGACGCTTTCCACATCAAAGCGGGGCAGCCTCGCATTGTCTGGGGGATGTCGGGTCGAGGCAAATTAAGGAGACTTCGGGAGCTTCAAAATCGGCTTTAGCCAGGCTGTGTCTGCATACTCAGCATTTGGAAAGGGCGAGATTACGGTGATGGGTGCTAAAGCCAGCCCTCCGGGGACTGGAGGCTGGGGCCAATTTACTGAGATCCAGGAGAGCAAACTCGTTGCCCTTGGTGGCTTTTGGATTAATGATGAGGAAATTCGTGGAAGTGCTGGGCTTTACACAGAAAGGGACAATTTTGCACCTAAAATCATACTGCTAGGAAGCCAGAAAGGAAAAAGCCAATTCTTTTCATTGTGGTTTATTGCAAAATACAGTCCAAAATCTAACTCTTAAGGGATACCTTCAAAATATATAGTGAAAACAGATTGTGCTAAGCAATAATACAACTTTATTAATGAACAACATTAGGCATAAAGAATTCTGAATTCTTGCCTGCTAATTTAAAACAAAAGTATAGGAACTGCAAAATGCTTAATTTTATCCAGTACAAATAAATGAAGCTATTGTCTATTTGAAGCAAGGCTTCTTGTACCAAAATACAAAATTCAAGAAGGAGGAGGAAAAAATAGGGAAATATGTAAACACTGGCTGTAAACTTTTCAAAGCCCTCAAAAGGCTGCAGCTGTGGTAGTACACACCACGACACTGTCAAACCTCCTCTCACATCACAAAGTGCATAAGTTTTCCTCCAGAAATGCTGCCAAGCAGCTGCTGTGCGTGAACGGCTGGGACCTGAGGCTGCAGGGATGGGGTCACCTGGCTGGACCCACTTTTGGCCACAGCACCTGTTCCCATGTCTCTGGCTGCGGGGCTGGAGCCCCGCTGCTGGCATTGGCAGACCCACTGGCAAGGGCACAAGGGGCTGAGCCCTCCTAAACCATGAAATTTCTCCCTCTGTCCAACACACAGATAAAGTGACTCCCAAGAAGAAAGAAGCTACTGGTAAATGTTGAGGAAAAACCATGGAAGCAAGGTGGACCATGGTCCCTCAGCGCCCGCGCCTTGTGCTTCCTGATCCCGCCGCATCCATCCACAAGAGACCCCATCACCCTGCACTGTGCACACTCAACCCTTGGGACCTCAGGACGCTCCTTCCCCAGCGTGAGGACACCAGTGTCCCCTATCTCCTGTGGCCCCTGTTCCTCTGCCGGATGTGGTTGGGGGCGGCGGAGTCGCGGCGGGTGCAGAAGTGCTTGGCCACCAGCGTCCGGCACTGCTCGCAGCGCACCGTGCAGCACCAGTGGAACTTGCAGTTGCAGCTGGCCACCACCTCCGTCCTCCGCTCCTCCACCCGCAGGCCGCACTCGGTGCAGAGCCGCCGGCAGCTCCTCTTCTCCCACTGCGAGAGGTTCTTGCCGGTCTGCAGGCACTCGCGGCCCTCGGTGCCGTGGTGGCCCAGGCTGGCGTTCCTCGTGCAGTAGTCAGGGGAGTCCTCCAGGAAGACGAGCTCCGTGGCGTGGATGTGGTGGAAGGTCTCTGCCGTGGCCCCGCGGCTGTCGGCGCTG
The DNA here is from genome assembly GCA_013398275.1 of Promerops cafer. NCBI lineage: Eukaryota > Metazoa > Chordata > Aves > Passeriformes > Nectariniidae > Promerops > Promerops cafer. Next base: position 1,552,899 of record VZSE01013530.1, read on the forward strand.
TTGCCGGCTCTCAGTCGCCTCTTGTCCATCTCCAGCTTGTGGGCTTGGTCGTATTTGATCTTCAGGTAGTTGCCGATCTCGCGGAACTCGGCGAGCTGCAGCCAGCAGGTCTGGATGCTGCAGCTGCCCGACACCCCGTGGCATTTGCAGGCTCTCTTCATTGTGTCTTTCACTGCCTTGGTGGGATGAGGTGAAGAAATTAGGAAATTAGGAAATCTCAGAATCAGGCTCTATAGCACTTGTAATTTGGGAATGCTGCATCTAAAGTGGCTCGTGCTTGGCATGACTTCAGGTCATTCCAAGAGCTGATGCTCTTAGTTCCTGGAAAACATCTGTCCCAGAGGTAAGTGGGCACAAACTATTGTCCCCAGCCCTTCCAGGAGAATCCAGGCCAGGAAAAGCGTGCCTTTGTCAGGTCATGCCCTTCTCACGCCACTCACCAGCATCAGCCCATGTCCCTTTCAGAGGTTTCATTCAGAATGTGTGAAACTGCTTTGGAATAATCATACCCAGCCTCTCTGCATCTCCTCCAGGCCAAGCACTTCACAGATATTATCTGCCTATCTCCCTCTGGTATTTATAAGGTCCCAGTCGCTGGTATCTATGTGAGATTAAGCCTTGACACACCCTATGAGATAGGTATGTTAAGTGTTGTCATCCTTGTTTTTACAGACACGGAGGTTTGGCAAGATGCTGAGAGCTTCCATGGCCCAGGCAGGAGTGGGGGTGAGTCTGGCTGGCTTGTGAGCAGGGCCAGCTCACACCTGGCTTCCCGGCCAAAGAGCATGGAAATGCATATTGCAAGAAAGTAAGGAAGGTGGTTCTGGCTTTGTTTTACAGAGCAGACAAGCCTAGAGGTGAGTACAAACCCCATGGATTTCTGAATGAGTGGTGTGTGCCAGCAGTTAACTGCATGGCACAGCTGCAGAAGCTGGAAGTGGGAACAACTCTTACTGTGATTCCCTGTGTTGAGGTTCAAGGCCAGATTCTGTCTGTGTTTTTTCCCCCATGCAACCACTACCGGGCCTGGATTTTCACAGGGGCCTGAAAATGGGAACCTAAACAGCCTAGATTTTGTTTTCAATATAGACATTATAATTATTACTATTATTATTACTTACAAGTCTCCCAACTTCATTGTTGTGCAGGTTAATCAGCGCGCGCGTATCGTGCCCTGTTTCCAAGGCATCCACGAAGAGCTTGGAAACCTTCTCCCCAAACTCCACATTGTCACTGCATCCTCCCCAGACCCAGCCTCGGCCACCTGCAAGACAGACACAGACTTAAGCACAGACCTGCCCCAAATTCTGCCCTGAAGTCTGTGGGGCTGTGTGTGGGGATGGAGGGACGGGGTCAGTCTGTCCTGGGACGGTCCCTCACCGACGCGGCCGTTCCTGGAGTCGTCGCAGCCGCAGCTCTCGAAGTCTCCCAGGCTGCAGTTCCTGGTGAGGGTGTACATGACCCCGGCCGAGCTGATGGCGTGCACAAAGGAGGTTTCCCGGGTAGCTGGGGAGAGGAGCGTAAAAAGCTGTCACATGCAAATATAGACATCAATCCCTGATTATCAGGAATGAAGATCTCCTGTGCTGCGAAGGTGCAAGGAGAAAATATTCACACACTCTGTGCGAAGGGTAAGGAGCTACAGAAATGAAATGCTCATGACTGGATCTTATCAGGCTTCAGCATCACAGGGTACAGCAATTTGGTATCATATTATGCAGGTGTCCGTACAGGGGATGGAACTTCTTGCCGGAGGTAGGAGTTTAAGGAAATGCCCTAGTCCTGCTCTGGCCAAGGTGAGTTATTTTTCCTTTCACCTGGCACTTGGTTCATCTCTGTCCTTCCCTGCCTGGGGGTATGTTGTGCTTTGATCTTGCCTGCTAGAGAAAATGGTCATTGATCCTTTGAACCTGTGCTAACAGCTGTCTGCACCCACACTCCTAGTGTAGTCCTTTTTGGCTTTCTGAAGAGATTCAAATAGAGATGCTGCTCTGGGTAAAAGGAGACTTCTGCCCATTGAAATAGATAATATTGAAATATATGCACAGCTTTCTTATGAAGGCAGTTCCTTAGTGCACATCTCTGGTTTCTCCCTTTGCCTCTCCTGCACTTCTCCCCACTGGAAGCTCGGGTGTCTCTAGCACTGCACTCCCTGGGATGCTGCACACAAAGGGGTAGGAGCAGACCCATGGAGCAGCACTGCGGGGAAGACTGAGCCTGGGATCCCTAGGAAAATGCTAGTGCTATTTGTGATACCAATTAATAGAGATAAAGGAAAAACAGCTGTGATTTTTGGGACAGGAAGGCCCTTTTCCATCAGTCAGTTAAATCAGCAGCTCTCTCCAGAGCACATCCAGCTGGCACCCAGAGCATCCCGGGGCAGGATGCCGCAGGTGAAGGTGCACTCACCGCTGCGGAGCCGGTTGTGGGTGGAGAGCTGCAGGGCGCTCTCGGGGCAGTTCCAGCGCTCCCACCCGAACTGGAACTTGCACTCCTCCATCCCACTGTGTGCCCCGGCCGCCACGCTGCTGGAGTACGTCAGGTAAGCCTGGCATGGGAAACAGCGGGGTTAAAATCCACCCTGTTTCAGCAGTTATCAGTGAAAACAGACATAAGCAGGTTCCTTCCCCTCTGTACTTGGCAGGACTTGGAGCCGATATGCTCTGGGAAGTCTGGTTCCTTGGAAAGTACTATTTCCCATTTGCAATACAAAATCACTCCATTTAAATTCCTGACAGTCCGTATGTTGATTACCTTAGGTCCTGTCATCAGAAAGTTATTCACAGACCTGAAACAAAGAAAATAAAATAAATCACCTTACCACAGGCTGAAGAGCATCTCTAAAAAATGCCCTTTCCACCGAGTTGGACCCTACCATGCTGCTGTGTGGAGAATGGCACTGTAGACCCCAGTGATGGAGAGTATGAGGAGGGTGCTTCTCTTCATGGCTGTCACAAGGAGTGGGGTTGGATCCCTTTGGCTGCTCCGTAGCTCTCCACACCGCAGATCTCCGCACAAGCAGGGCCGCCTCCCTCCACTCCTTCCCAAGGTGAGCTATGGGGATGGAGCAAAGCTGCAGGATCTTCCAACCCTGATATTTATAAGGTGAAGTTGTGAATAGTCAAAACCCCCCATTCATTTGCTACCCAATGACTTAATGTGGTAAAAAAGCTCCCGCTCCAATGGGTGACAAGGAACCGCCTAAGGTTGCACTTCAAAAGGCGGCGGGTGTCCCTGGGAGCGGGATGGGCTGAAGGAGAGCAAACTTCCCTAACAATGGGACACTTTTAACTCTCTTCCCTGCCACCAGCCATCCCTTTCTGCTGGCCCCAAGTTCCTCTTGCCTTCTCCTTTTCATCCTGTGCTTGCCAGCAGAGGCTCCATCCCCACGTCCCTCCGAAATAACAAGCGGATGCATTTCTATAGTTCCCCTGCTATCTGCCTGCTCCCTCCTATGAGAATTCCCCAAGGAGTTTTAACAACCCTTCTGTAAAGATCTATAGGGGATAGACCTCCCAGGTCTCCTTGGTTTGCAGAGATGCGTTTAACGGCAGGATTTTTCCTTCTTGCCTCTTTATGATGAAAGTTTCTGCATTTCCATCCTGATAACAGCGAGCGTGGCTCGGCAGCATTTGGAAATCTCTCTAATTTACGCGGCTGCAGCTTGGGAACACTGTGTGAATCATTTATGTGGTTTTCTCCATGCTCCAACGCTGTAATTAGGGGAACAGTTTTCTGGGGCTGGCAATTTCCTTACGGTGAAGGCTGCTGCAGCAAAGGCACGGCTGCTGCTCCTCCAGGCAGGAGCTGCCCATAGCCTGAGCAGAATGAGGGGCCTCTGCTGCAGCTGAGCCATCATCTGTGCTTGGGAAAGGAAAATCCTTATCTGAGGAAACCCAAAAAGCCTTTTGGTAGTTACAGCCAGTATCATTAAAGGCTGTGAGGAGCTGTGATACAGCTGATGGAGGAGTGGGGAGATGGTGTTCATGGAAACTTCTTGGTCTCTTTTCCTGGGGGTGAATGGTCCCACTGGGGGCTGGCTCACCCTGGGCAGTGATCCTGGCTGCTCCATGGGGCCGTGGGTGTACTTGGCCCCAAAGCAGTGCTGTGCTGTGCCAGCAGTGACAAACAGCCCCCTGGCTCTGCCTGTCACTGTCCCATGGCACACAGGCACAGCATCTGCCCATGATGACTCTTTGGCTCTGTGGCAGGCAGAGGTGCTGCCTTTTGCCTCCTCCTCTCAGCTCCCTGACTGACCCTGGGGCACACCCATCTCCCTGAGTTAATCACTGCTGCTGCAAGGGGACTGATGAAAGAGCAGCTAAAGTGAGGTTCAAGGGAACGGGGCTGCACTGGACATGGCACTTGGGGAGCTGCCCCACAAGCAGAAGGCGACACACAGGGACAAACCCCATCTTCACACACAGGCAAGTGGCCACAGACAGCAGTGCAATGGCCAGGCAGGGGTATGCACCTCAACACCTTTGAGAAGTAGTTTTCTGTCCTGCCATGAAATGCTCAAGAGCACTGCACAGCCAGCAATGTGCCCTGGTGTTTGACATCTCTCAGCTGGTGTCTGAAGTGCAGGCCTGTGGGCTCAGCTCCTGCTGCTGGAGACCTGTCACTCCTCTCTCTCCTGCCCAGAGCAGACAGACCAGCTCCTCACTGCTCCTGGCTGCAGAAAGCACAGGGATTCTCCCTGTCCTGCTGCCCCTCAGGAGAGCCCTCTCCCTTCAGACTCTGCAGAAGGGAAACTCAGAGTCAGCTGGGCAAAGCCACAAACAACCCGTTTGTAACCAGAGGATTAAAATTGCAGATTGGTTGAAAAGCAGGGATGCAAAATACCTTCCAAGTGAGCACAAAGCTGGTGCAATCCCACCAGCATGGAAAACCCTCTGTTAGTCAGCATTTTAATCATTACCATCCCAAACAGATCCTACTTGCTAGAGCTGTCAAAGGACAATCATGGGAATGAAGTGTTTCCCATGTGTCAGGGAAGCTCATTGATTAAAGCCCATGCATATGGCTTGGAAATCTGCGTGCATTTTCTGGGTGCGCACAGGTAATTTTGGGGGGTTGTGTCTGGCTGCCCCTGAGGCCATATAGATGGGTTTTTTTCTTGTCTGAGACAGTTTGTGCAGCTAAAAAAATGTTGGCATGTCTGCTCTGTCAGTTCACACACGATACTGCTATCACATGCCAGAGGAACAACAGCGTCCCTGGGCGTGAGCTGTGCTGCGAGCAGCCGCTGGCAGGACCACACAGCTCTTTGCCCAGGCTATTAAAAATGTCCTTTCCAATTAAAGTCACAGCGATCTTAAAAGTCACTCATAATGTTGTCACTTGCACTAGTTGTCAGCAAACAAAGCAGAGTGCTGGGACAAGCCTTCCCACGCTGCTCCAGGCTTTTTCCACATTAACTGCTCAGGCCTGGCAAGCGGGAGCCAGCACTCCTGCAGGTTACCCAGCAATGAGTGCAGTGATCCCAGTTGTATTGCTGCTTGACTTCTCCACCTCACACAAAAGCAGACTTGGGTCTTGGTGTGTTAATAAATTTGCACTTAGAGACCACTTTGTGCAATGCACGTGCAGTAGAAGAGATTAAATGTACATACGTCTGTTTGCAGCTGGGTAAACTGAGGCACAGAAACAGGTGGTCTGGAGATCTCGGGGTGGATCAGTGGCAGAGCTGAACTGGGCAGAGCTGTTTAGAAGCTGATTTTGGTGCTTTTCTCCGTAAGGGCACATGTGGGCCAAGCCCAGTTGGGCTCTGGAGGCTGCAGGGCTGGGTGCTCCCCCATCGCCCATGGGAACAGCCCACAGGTCACCCCACAGGTCATCTGAGAAATGGTGCTGAAGGTGGTTTCCCTTTGATTTTCCTACTGCCTAGAGACCTGCTTTTGGTTTGGTTCTAAATGGGGGGGAAAAAAAGTCTGGAAAGCAAATTCTGTTGAATTTACCTGGTTATGATGAGTGGTTATGTGCACTGTCAGTGGTTCTGGGCAGCCTGGATCCCATGAGCCATCAGCTGCCCAGCATGGAGGCAGCACCAGAGCCTGCACCGTGTGATGCTGAGGGACAGGCTGTTTGCAAAACAGTGTCCTGAGTGTCAGCTGGACCCCCTCGACTTAACTGATAAAATGTTGATGCTTCGTTTCTTATTTTCTTGCTATGTAACCAAAGAGGTAGTGCTTTTCATGGGATGGTCAAAATCCTAAAGCATTTTGGTATCTGTCCTAATTAAAGAGACAACAATAGTATATGCAGCCCCACACACCCACAAAACCCTTTTCACACCACAACGTGGGTTTTAAGGGAAGGCAGACATGAGGTAAATCAGTTTATCAGGGTGGCAGGTCCCACAGGGGTGGGGTCTTGGCTTGTGCTGCCCCGTGGCTGTGGACAACAGGAAAATAAAGCACAGGCCACTTGCTAAATTGCCCTTGGCAGGTGACACATTCAGAGCCCTGGCGTCAAATCCTGCATTGCTGCCCTCCTTACAATGGAAACCCACCTGGGTAATTAGAAAGCCACCCCTCGCTGGTGAGGTGGAGGATGTTTTATGGTGCTCTCCCACACTGCTGGCCCCGGGAAGGCCCCCAAGCCCCTTGGTCTGTACACAGCAAAGGGGATGTGTCCCTGTGCTGCACAATACTGCATCCCAGTGCACTGCAGGTGTGGGGCAACCCTCCTGCACACCCAGCTCTTCTAGGAATTTTTATTTTCAGTCTTCTCAGCTTTCCTGTATTGGGGAAAATGTCCCCATTGTTCTGCCTGCTGCACAGTCCCTGTGGGCTGCTGCAGTTCCCAGCAGGAGCAAACAGAGGCAGGACCTGGCCTGGACCTGGCAATGCTGGGGGGAGTTTTGCCTGTATAATGAATATGTTTTGATTAATGAATAATAATTGAGGATGGAGATAGAACAGGAATCAGGTATTGTGCCACACCTACCCCACAGGCTTGGTCGTCTTCATGCGTGTTCTGGCACACAGAAGTAGCCCGATGTTGACTGAAAACAAGATTAAACCACCCAACAGAGCCAGCTTGGGGTGTGCTTTCCCAGTGAAAAAAATTATCACAAGGAGTTCCTGTCTCTTGGCAGCCCTTTGTGCCCTCAGCTGTACCAATGCACTCAGTTTTTCTGTCTTAGTTTTAACCCTGATTCCCAGCACAGCCTTGTGCAGCACGATGGGGTGAGCAGTGAACTTCATCAGTGAGGCCACAAAAAATCAAATCCAAGGTAAGAGCCTCTTCTACTGAAGGAAACACATCCTGGGATGGAAGCCAGCACCACAGGAAGCTCCAGGTTGTACCTTTTGGTTCCAGGAAGGAAAAAAAATTGAGGTTTGGAACCAAATTCTGATTTTTCTAGACACAAGCTGGCCAGGGACATAGCTGCTCCCCAGCAAGGGCTGTCAAGGTGATTTGGGAACGTCCTGATAGAGGTTGTAGAAAAGGCCTCAGAGCATTGCAGAGCTCTTGGATCTGTGTGCACAGGATGATGTGTTTAGGCTAGAAATGAGAAAATAGAGAAAATAGGAGTGGGGTGGGGAAACTTATTCCATCAACAAGAGGCAGAGCAAGGGGCTCAAGATGCAGATTTAACTTGCTGTGGGCTCACCATGTGTCAGGAGTGAGGTGGATGAGCATGGCCCCACCGTGGTGGGGAGGATGGGCTGGGAGATGGGTCAGGACCCCCCCAGCCCAATTGACTGAGGACAGAGGCTGGAGGAGGATTTCACTGTCAGCAGCAGTGCCCATCTCTCTGGGGAAAGCTCTAGAGAGGACTTGGCTGCCCAGTCAGGCCTGGAGAGGCAGGTCCATGACCTGATCAGCCTCACCTCACCTACCTCCTTTAGGTGTGTCCCCCCAAACCTACAGGGCTGTTTACACAGCAGCCTTATAAAGTAGGGACAAGTGTTTTGTTTTTCTCTCCCTCTTTAAAGGAAGTGTCATGCAAACAGTGTCAGTGTAGCTGACAGGTTACTGCCTGGGCATCTGCATGCAGGGACCAGATCTCTGTCCTGGCAAGGTGTCACCTCCCAGGTGAAAGCCAGTCCAGGAAGAGATTGGGCACTTGATACAGAGGAAAATTATCACCTCCTTCTTAATTATTCCCAGCCAAACTCAAATTAACTGATTACAACCTGGCTCATGCAGAGCTCCCCATCCTTTCCCAGCATGGGTCCTTGTATAACCACTTTGTGGCTGAGGCACTGCCATCCCTCCTGTCCCCCATCCATTTCATGTCACAGATCAAGCCCAAAGATCTTAAATTCTGAGTTGGATGATATGGGTGTTGCTGCTGGCTCTGGCACACTCAGTGTGGGAGGTTTTGAAACTCACAGAAGAAAATGGTGATTTGAGCCATGAATATTTTCTTTAAACTTGCCTTTGTTTCTTTGGACAGAGGTGATTCCAAGTGCAGAAAGCTGTGGCTTCCTCTGGAGGAATCTGGGCTGAGAGCAACTTACAAAATTCTTTGAGTTTTGCTGGGAAAAACGAAGTGAGGAGAAAAGTTGCTTCTGGCACCAGCTTTGCCCATGAAGGCAGTGGGGAGCCTGCACTGCTGCGGGGTTTGTTCCCCCCGTGGTGCCCACCTGGGCTCTGGCACTTTGCTGTGGTTCCCCCTCAGGAAACCCCTCTTGCTTTGCCTGTCTTCTCACAGGGTTGAGCTCTGTATTTCCATTTCACAGTGCAGATGGGCATTGATGCCATGTTCATACCTTGCTTCCATCAGTCTGGTAGTGCCACGCATTTATCCATCTTTGAGGTGGGAGGAATCAGCTGCAGTGTTACCTGAGGTCAGAGTGGGATGACAGCTCTTTGCAAGGTCTCTGGTTTTACTAAACCAGTTTTAGGCCTTTACTGTTCAGTTTAAAGTTGATCCAATGGGAATGTGTAAGGTGGGGATCTGGCTCAGGAGTTCAGCTCATCAGCATCCTCCAGGCACAGAGAACTGTTAGGACACTCCCTGGGGTGACTTTTTCCCGGTGACACCCTTTAGAAACAGATTTCCTTGATCATATTCACTTGGTAAATCCCAGGTCAGCTCTGGGCACCTGGAGGGATCTCTGCCCAGCCCCGTGAGGATGAACGCGGTTCTCTTTGCGTTTGTTAACTCTGAGGGGTGGAAATGGAGCCAAGCCCCCAGCGCCGGGATCAAAGCCGCAGGCACAGCGCGGAGCGGAGGGTGCCTGCGCTGGGGATGCCGCGGCGATGTCCCGGCAGTGTCCCCGCAGGCTGGTGACAAGGCTCCCCCCTGTGGGACGTCCCCGCACCGCACAGCCGTCCCCCAGCCCATCCCGCACCCCGTGCCCGGTGGCCGCGGCCGGGTGGGCGCACGGGGTGGCTCAGGCTGCAGAGTGCCCCCAGCCGCGCACCTCAAGCGGCAGCGGGCATGGAAGCTGCGCGGCAGTCCCGCTGCCGGAACAGCCCCTGGGGACTTCTCCATGCTCGCTGCTCGGGCTGGCTGGCCAAGCCCTGGGGTTTTCAAGATGTATTGAGAAAAAAAAAGAAAAAAAGAGACAACCCTCTGTTGTAGGTCTGTGGTTCATCTGGCCGAGGTGGAGCTGGGTGGGCAAGAGCAATCCTCCAGCAGCACCCACAGCCTTCCTGCCCCCAGGGCCCCGTCATGGTAGCTGCCCCCGCCTCGCTCCGGATTGATGCCGCCAAAGTCACCGGCGTTACTGGGGATGTCTGCCGGCGTGATGGGGCTGCAGCTGGCACAGGCTGTGGGACACCTCTTCCCTCCCAGTGCCCGTGCTCCTTGCCACCCGTGCTGGCACCAGGAGAGGTCCGTGCTGCAGCCAATGCACGTGGCCAGGAGCAGCACTGGGGGCTTGGGTCACCCAGATCCCACTGAAATAAGAGCCTGGACAGGACAGAAATAAAACGGTGAATCTGGGGGAGCAGTGAAGAGCTATTATAAAGCCATTATGGAGCTATTGCAATACTATGAGCTATTGCTACTCCTGCTCCCTGGAGAGAAGGGTCCTGGCAGTGGGAGTGATGCCGCTGCCCCAGGGCATCCTTGCTGCCTCCACCCTTGGGCTCAGCCCCACAAGCACACACCTTCAGCCAAGGCTCCTCATGCCTGATTTCTTCATTGCTAAATGAAATGTGTGATTTTGGACCTGCACACGAGTTTCTTTAACACTTTGTTGTGGTGACTCCTCCCAGTGCTAGCAAGGATGGGGGGCCGAGCTGTGGTCAGGCATGACCTGAGGTAGCTCCTGTGATTAGACAGAGAAATAAAACCCCAATTCTTCTCTCTGAGGAGAAGAATTATTTCCAGCATCACGAGAAGACAAAGCAGACCAAGAGGGATTATTTTCCTCAAACAAGATGCTGTTTGAAAACACCCACTTGGAATCACACACAATTTTTTTCCTCCCCTGTTGTTGCAACTTCGCCGAATCAAAAATTTTGATACCGAGTTGGCTTCTGAATTCATGAGACCAGCTTAAAATTCCTGAAATTGTTTTTTTTTATTTTGAAAATTCTCATTCTTTTTGTTCAGTGCCTACTGCTGGAGCCTTAAGAGACCTCATTTTCACGTGTCCCTTTGATCAGAACAGCTAGAAACCCCCTTTTGCTCCCCCCTTGTCTTCCTTTCTTCCTGATTCCCCATGGACTGAATGAATTCTGGACCCGGGCCTTGAAGCAAACACGAAGCGTTGGGAGATTTGCAGTTGATGGTGGGAGTTGTCAGGAGCTGTTGTCAGCACAGCTTACAAGATGTGCACGAAGCACCACCAGCAACTGTTCCTTCCCAAGCCAGCTCTCCTGAGGAGCCAGCGAGCACACGGAGCCGCCTCTCCCGGCACGGGAGATGGAAGCAGAGCTTACCCTGCTGTCAGTTTGAGCGGCGTTGGGTTGGAGCTGGAGAAACACCCCCGCACACGCACACAGCTGCTCCCACACAGCCTGGCTCAGCCCCAGCCAGCCCCGTGTGCCTTCCACGTTGCAGCCTGAGCGGGTTGTGCTGCCCGGACACACCTCAGTGCCCTGGGTTGGGCTGGGACAGCCAGAGCTCCCCGGGGACTCACGGAGGCGCTGGGTGGGAACAGGTGGAGAGGCCAGGGCTGGCTGCCCGTGCCAGGGCTCCAGGAGGACACAGAGGCTTTGTTTGCCCATGCACAGTGTGGGAGGCTCCCCCAGCTTGGCACTAGAAGGTTAGGGCTTTTCAAGACTATTGTTTTCACCCTGTGTTTTTGGAAAAACAAGGGGCGAGCCAGGCAGAGGCATGAGAGCCACCCTGGCTTCTTCTGCCTTGAGTTTCTGCTGCCGTGGGCACCTCCCTGGCTGCACTCCCAGCCCCTGACCTCCTTCCCACGCGGTGCAGCTCTGACCCCTGATCCCACAGAGCTTTTGCCCATCTTCGTTTGCTCGCATCTCTCGTTTCTTTCCCTGATGCTCTCTTGGCAGGAGAGGTCTCTGCTGCATCAGGACCAGTGCTTATGGCAGAACAAACACACAAAGGTGTTTTCCAAAGACTTCTCCAGCCTGGGCCTTGCACGGGCATCCCAGCTTTTGTTGTGGTGGCCAAGCCACTGGCCAAAACACATTGCCCTTGTCACTGCAGAGCTGTGGCATGTCTCAGCAGTCAAAGGGCTAATGACCCAAATAAGAGAGAACATCCAAATATATTTGAAAAAAACCCCACCTGTGCTTTGAGACTCAGCCGTGGTATCTGAGCTGGGGCTGCCAGGACCTCCAGGGCCTTTACCTGGGCCCCAGCTGTGGTGGAACACACACATGCCCTTAGCCTAGGCTAGGGGCTTGCTCTCCCTGGCTTTTGCTGCTATCAAATGCCTGCCTAATGAGATTTATTAAATCAACTCACTTTGGTATAACAACGACAGGAATGCAGACCTCCTCTGCCCAGCCAGGGCTTGCTATGACTGTGCACAGCAATTAGAGGTGACTCACAGGGGCAGGTGGACTTGGCCAAGATCCTGAGAGGGCTGGCCCTATCCCTGGGATCCAGGGGGCAAAACTGGCTTCATGGTGATGCCAAAAAAGTGGCATTATCTGCATATAATGTTCATCTGCATATAATGATTTATTTTTTGGCCGTAACTGCATTAGCATGGAAGGTGTTTTTCCTCTGTAGGAGTTGCAAGGTAACACCTTGTTTATGTACCTTTACATAACAGCAAGGGGCTGCTGCTAATTGGCAGAAATATTTAAGTTTCCCACCTGGAGCTGGTTCTGTTTACTGATGAGCTTGTCTCCAGCTCAGCTACCCATCACCATGGAGGCTGGGAAAAGGCCTCAGCTCCTGGAGTGGGTGGCTGTTGGGGAGCCTTGGAGCTGCAGGATGCTCTTCCAGGGAGTGAAGGTCAGGTTAATGCCCAGAAGGTGTTTCCTAGGTGTGGGTAAGGTGTTTGCTTTGGTTTAGCTTGGCTTGGCTCTGCTTGTAGCTCCCTCTCAATGGCAGCAACAAATACTTCCTTGTGTAATGCCTGGAAGGATGAAAATTCCCTCTCTCAGCCTGAAGTAATGAGCAGTTTCCTGGTTGGTGTCCCCAGCTTGCCCCACAGATAAGGGCTGTAATGCTCTTTGGTTAAGATAATAGGGATCCAAACCTGTCCCTGCTCTTGACAAACTTTAATCTCCCGATGCAATTCCTGGGTTGAAATGGTCTCCCCCAGCAGCAGAGAGGGATGTTCCTCAAATCAGAGTACTGCAGCTACGTGTTTTTAACTTTGAGCCTCTCTGAACTGCTAATTGTGAAAGAAGCACTCCCCAAGCCCCACCATAAAGCCGTGCTCCTCCTGGGGCAGGCAGGGGAAAACTGGGAAGATCTGGCCTTTAACCTTGAGGAGTTTTTCCAGGTTGGCAGGTGTTTGTAGCCTTTGTAGTCAGATCCAGGGGTGGGGAACATGACTAAAGTTCTTAGCCTATTTAGCAGGGTGAGATGTGTGGATAAAAGCACCGAGACATTGAGTTTACTGTTTCAGGCTCTAAATTCAAACACTAAATTCGGAGCAGGCTTCATGGGGGAGGCTGGGCCCTGCAGCACCACCTGGAGCAGCCCCAAGCCAAGTGCTTGGGCAAACCTGAGCTGTGCTGCCAATCCTTTGTATCTTGCAAACACAAGAGGAGAGTATCTCTGTTGTTTTCTTGCTTTGGCCTGATCTCCCTTCCCTTCTGCCCAAAAAGTGCAGGCTGAGGACACAGCCCAAGCCTTTGATTTTTGGGAGAACTTGTGGGCACAGAGACCAGCCCCTGTTTCAGTGATGACAAAGAAGTATTTGGTGATTTACAATGTATTTGATGAGCGAGTTGGCAGGTGCTCTGAATGGCAGAGATGGAGGGAGATCATCATGTGGGACAAAACCAAGGAGAAAGTCTCAGCTGTGGCCTTACTGCTGAGTGCAATACAGAGCTTAAAAACCATCCTGGGGAAAGTAACAGGTTGAATGAATCTGGTTGAACAGTAGGAGCTCTACAGATTTCCATAGGTGCTGTTGCTCTAAGTGCTATCTCTAAATGCTTCCTCTATGAAGGAACTATCGTCAAAGCAAATATTTAAATAATGTCAGAGGCTCCTTGACCCTGAAGTGCACAGGGGTGATGGAAGGGCATGAGTCACAAAGAAAAGAGCACTGTTTTCTTTGTTGCTCAACCTCTCACGTTCCTTACCTTTTATATAAAAATCAGTATTAATAAATCCAGCTGACCTTAAAATAAACACCCCTTTGAGTCAGGTGTGAAGAGGTCCTCAAATGAGAATGTGAAAAAAAACCCTTGGTCATGAAAAGAAAACATTAGCAGTGTAGAACTGATGAATGTGGATTGAAACAGCAGTCCCAACCCCTTGGACACCACCACATTAACAAAGCTCTGACAGAAATCATTGGTGCTCTTGCCCTGTGTTTTCCTTCTGTCTCCTGGCCACCTCTGGGCACTTTCTGTTGCCACGAAGGTTACAATCTTGTGGCTCCACTGCTACTTTTAATTGCAGTTCTGACTATTCACTTTCAATGCCGAGTGTCAAACAGCCCTTATGTAAACAAGAGCTTTCTGGACATCCCCCCAACAATTCCCTTCTGTTTTCTGAAGCCTGTAGGCTGCGTTCTGCCTCACCTTATGCAGGTACAAGCCCAGACTAACCCTGCTGAAGTACACAAAGCTCCTCTCACTTCACAGCACAAGTAGGATCAAACTGAAGCTCCAGGGACAGCAGTTTATCTGCCCAGAGTAAGCACTTGTTTTTCTAATATGATTGCAAATTAATTCCAGAGATAATGTGATACCCTGTAATTGAGAGTTCTCTGTGCTGGTACCAGAGTCTATTTTTGCCACGTCCTCTGCAGACCAGTGAGGATGTTACTGCTCCACTGGTAATGAGGATGTAGGGAGTCCTTTCTTGCTTTGAAGGTTTGTGTCTTACACCCCTGTGCTGCTAAAGCTCTTTCTCTCATCCCTAAAAATCAATGCAATAATTAATTTTCTTTCTTCCTTCCTTCCACCTTCCCTCATTCTTGTATTGCTTGGTATGAGATGGGACAATGGCTGTGTTTGGGCTGCAGTTATCCCAAGGCTGACTGGATCTTTGCAAGTTAGAGAGATTTAAAAGCTGTGGAGAGAGTGCTGCAGCCCTTTCCTTCATCTGGAGTGTTAATTTGAGTATGTCCTCAGCCCAACCATCAATTTGGCATGGAATTTGTAAGTGGGTACTTCTCTCTGGAACCTCTAACCTACTGGTGGACAAGAGAGAAGCAGGCCAGTGGCTTCCCCTCCTACTCATGCCTGCTGCCAGGCTGGGGGTTTCAAAGTGCAGGGGCTCCTGGCACACAGTTTGTCCCTCAGGGTTCCCATGAAACATCCTTGAGTGACACAAGGGATGGGAGTGAAGTCTCCAGGCTGCTGTGAAGGCAGTCTGGGGGGTTCCTGTGGATTGGTGCCATCTGGGGCTCCGGGATTCTGCAGGATACAGATGATGGACAGGGGCTGTGTTCCAGCCAAGGGACCTGTGAGTGCCTGGGGTAACCCTTCCCAACCTGCCCAAACCCCCGAGCTGCTGTGGAAATGCAAACAAAGGGGGAAGGATGGTAGTAAGAGTTGCAGTGTAAACTCGATTTCTGCAAGGCTCAAAGACAGGTGGTCAGAAGAAACCTGTTTATTGTGAGGTTTAGGAAAACAATTTCTATGCAAATTGCCTTTTTTTTTTGCCAAGTAACAGGGTTGATACAGAACTTGGAATTATAATTTTAAGAATACAAATACATAGTATCTTCTTCAACAAACAAAAAACAAACTTCTCCAGGGAACATTAAATGAACAAATGTTTCCTAAAATAAATGGGCAACAAATATGGGATGGGAAGAACAAAATAAAACAACGACCTAACTCAGAAGCCGAAACCCCACTGAAGAAGCAGCAGTCACATCTTCAGTTTTATACTCAGGCTGTACTTTCACTTTGCTTTTCCTGTTCGATAGCTGGCAGAAAAACAGGAAGCAAAAACACCATCAGTAAACATTACTGTTTATGACCAATAAACTTTGCCTTCCCATGGAGACAGACTGAGGGAGTTTTGGGGGTGTACAGCCTGAAGAAGAGAAGGCTCTCGGGAGACTTTAGAACCCCTTCTAGCACTTAAAGGAGCTACAAAAGAGCTGGAGGGGGACTTTGGACAAGGGCCTGGAGTGACAGAAAAACAGGGAATGGCTTCACACTGACAGAGGGCAGGGTTAGATTAGATGTGAGAAAGAAATTCTTCCCTGTGAGGGTGCTGAGGCCCTGCACAGGTTGCCCAGAGAAGCTGTGGCTGTCCCATCCCTGGAAGTGTTCTAGGCCAGGTCCTCAGGCTTGGAGTAACCCGATCTAGTGGGCGGTGTCCTTGCCCATGGCATGGGGTTGAAACAAGATGATCTTTAAAGTCCTTTCTAACCCAAACCATTCTGTGATTCAATGATAATGGTTCTGCAGGATTTCTATGGTCATACTTAAAGCCAGAGAACGGTTAAATCCACAATTGGCTGTTTTGATCAACCTGAAAATGACAACTCATTCCCACATCTGCCTAGCTAGAAGGGAGCAGTTCATGGCTTGCAAAGCTCCTCTTGTATTTACAGCTTTAGCATTGGCAAGGGTAATAAAACGGGAAAAAAACAGCTATCTAATGTTGAGACTGTGTGTGTGCATGGCTATCAGCACACACATCCACAGTGATTAGCCATACTCTTCTGAAGAAAACTGCTCACAAAATCTGCTCCAAAAGCTTTTTTCACATCTGAAGCTGAACAGGAATCCCAGCCTTATCCGGCTGCCTGTGCACAGTGTGTATGGGAGAAGACCCTGCACGAGAAAAGCTCAGGGTGCTTTTCTGAGGGAGATTGCCTGTTAGATGAGGATGATGATGGGTTTGCTTGCAGCCTTATTCCCAGAGAAGGTGCCTGGAGGTCTCCTGCCCAGGGCTGACGGCAGGAACCAGTGGGGGGCAGCAGCTCATCTGCCTGATAACATAAATCCAGAGCCCCTCTGGGGATGCTGCCTGGCCTGCCAGGGACAGGCAAAGGTTCCCCTGCGCCTCCAGAGGGGCTGGTAACAAGGTAATTACAAACAGATTGATCCTGTTACCAGCACCCAGTGGGAACACTGGTCTTGCTTTTAGGAGAGGCAAGAGCAATCCCATCAGAAAGGGTTTTTCAGACAAAATGCACCGCTGGTCATAATTGCTGATATCCTTGGAAGCCCAGCATAGAGTCTTAGTATTATCCCCACTTAAAGTCAGGGATGAGTTTGAGCCTGTAATCCTGTGATTAGTATTCATTTTGCATATGAACTGCAATATGGATTATGTCCTTGCTACTCGTACTTCAAATAGCCTCATAAGCACTTACTTTCTTTAGTGGGCAGGGGATTTTTCTCTCTGGTTTCTGTCTTCTTCAGCTTGGTCTTGTCAAATGTTTCAATTTCTGCAAAATCTGGTTTGTCGGACATGATGGGTTCTGACAAAGAAAGGGAAAACACACCCATGGCTTCATTAGCTAGTGCTGTGATACTCGCCATCTGCAAAGCATTTTCTCCTCAAGAGGAAAAATATTAAAATACCATAAAAATGTTTATTCAAAATCCCCCACAAACCTAACACTCAATCTGGGACCTTTCCCTGAGGCTTGGCTCTTTCAGAGCAAAAGAGGAAACACATAAATAGAATTTTCTCTAGATTTCTCAGATGAAATTTCTAAAAATCATATTTTGCACATGGCAACAAGAATAATCAGTAATAAAGAGACAAAGACTAATTGCCAGTAATCCACGGTGCCCCCTGACAAAAACCTGTATTTTAAGAAATGCTGCTAACTGCAAAATCTACAATAAACCCCAAATCCAATAGGAACAAAGAGCTTCAATTATAATTTTCTTTTAATTAATAGGATTTGTTCTTCATTCTGAGCTCCCTGTACTGAGTACATCCATCCCCTGAGCTGCTGTGGACACTTGAGCATAACAATAGAGGACCGGTTCCCCCAGCCCTTTGTTTGCTCTTGCTCCATATCCCAGTCACAGCTCAATGGCTTTGATTATACTCTATTATCGTAAAGAGAAATCCACAAAGCACATCAGCATTTCACCTGTCAAAACTTCCCTAATCCAATTCCTCTTTTTATTAAGAAATGCAAGATAAAATCCAGCCTGGGTGTTATTCCCCTTATTTCAGTGGAGTTTCCCATCGAGGCAAGGCTTGGCCCGGAGATGGCTGATATAATTATATTTTTTCCTTCCTGCAGAAAATCAGATTTCATTGCTATCTGTACTGAGACAACAGAGTAAATATTCACAAGGAAAAAAAAATTTAAAAAATGAAAAGCTACAAAAACCACATGGCATTACCGTCTGGCTGCTCTCTCTTCAGCTGCTTGGTGGCCGTCTGAGGCAGTGTGAGTTGAAAAAGGTCAGGGTAATCCCTCCTCTCCTCTCCCCTCCTCCCCCCCTCCCGAACCCATCGCTATTAATATTGATTAGTTTAGTGCTGGGATTGCTCAGCGTTTAGGGAAAGGACAGATTGCTCCTGTAGAAAGTGCATGAGGGAGGGAAATGGGAAAATTGACATGGAATACTGCCAGATTACATCTTGATTTTTCTTTTTTTCTGTTCTCTTCATTTACCATGACAATCATATTGAAGTTTCCTTTCCCACCATTTTCCAGTGCTGAGGTCTGGAGTGAGGTTGAGGTTTGGGGGTTGCTGCTGCCAGATGAGTTTTTCGGCGGGGGGGAGGGGGAATTGTAGGTGCATTCAGCAACGTCTGGGGATCATCCCCCCTGCCCAGGCTGGCAGAAGCACAATCCTGGGGCTCAGCACAGCCATGCTGTGATTGCCATGACCAAGGGCCAAGTCTGAGATTAGCACAGCCCAGGCACCACAGTGACATCCAGGAATGTGTCCTAAAGGGATGTACAATGAATTTCTGCTTGTCTCTGTTTTGGTAGCTGTTAATTCACTTGCTGGTGCCTCCCTCAGCCCATGGCTCTGGAAGCAGGGAGGGAAGGGCTGTGTGCATCCTCCTGGATACTGGTGTGGGTTTCCTCTCATGTTCCTTTCAGTGTCTCCATCTGAAATTCCTGTCTAGACTCCATGACAGTCAGAAGGGAGGCAATGAAGTTGGGATAAAATTAATTGTGCCCTAGGAGTACCTGGTTTTCCCTACTGACTGTAAGGCAGCTTGAACAATGAGCTCAGAGGGACAGAGATGTCTCTCAGCTGGTTGATAGCCCCCGGAAGGTCTGTGGATCTTTCTGTTGGCACCACAGGCTTAGGTAGAGTGGGTTTGAGTCTGAGAAGTGTGCATGGAGAAAATGGTTTTAAGGTGCTTAAATGTGTCTTAAGGACCTCTTCTTACAATGTTTGTTTACACTAAAACAATGAACAGGTTTGTGGCTGGACTTGATCTTAAAGGTTTTTCTCAGCCTAAGGGATTTGTGCAGGCTGGCTCGGTTATCTCTGCATCTGCACTGACTACACCAAATCACTGTGTGTGTGCACCATATTTAATGTCAGGACTCAGCTCCTTTGCTTCCATCCCACATATCCAACCAGCTGTCACAAATAGAAAGCTGTATTCCTGACTGAAAGCCCCTGGGAAAAGGCAGGAAGGCAGCCCCTGGGTGAATATTTGGTGTAAGCCATAGCTGAGATTTGGCACTGAAGAGTCTTTGTGTCTATTTAAAGAGAGACCATTAACCTCTTGGTTGGCTGGACACAAGATTAGAAGATCAGAAAACACTTTAAAACATAATCTGAGTGATTCATGAACCCAGGCAGTTCACAAGTTTCAGTTTTTTAAATATTTGTCCATTTTAAAAAATAACAATTATAATTCTGATTATGAAGAGAGACTAAAAGGACAAAACCTCTTAAACTTCAAGAGTAGCACCAGTTCTCTTGGTTGTAGAGAGCAAACAAAGTGTTTGAAACAGTAAAGCAGAAGAACCTTACTTTTGGTTTTCTGTGTCCAGTCACAGGCTCTGCCCCCAGGATCCACAGCAGAGCTCAGGCTCTTCTAAACATGCTAGGACACGGTGAGCACGCTTGTTTTCACCACCACTACCGCTTTAATTGCCCAATTTATTGGCCAACCTAATATTAATACAGTTTGGGATACATTGTTTGGGTTTTTAGGCTGAAGATGACCATGTTTTTAATTGTTATTGGGTTGGGTTTGTGAGGAAGGTGCAACAGTGTTAAGCCAAATAACATAATGATGAGAAATTACATGTTCTCACTCTGCTGAAATCAGCAGATACTCATCTTCATAACAAACATCTTGACCATTGCATAAAGAGCCTGTCAAGGTTCTGTAGCTTGTAAATTCAGTGCTGTGGTCAAACACAGCTCGTGTGGGATTCAAACCTCATGTTTATATATTTGGTGCAGCACACACAGCTGGATGCAGTTTACATATGGAAAGTTGGGAATTTGGCCTGAGGGCATTGCATACTTTGAGGTAAAGATGGGTAGGTAATATCTTATTCAGATGCCTTTTCCTTTCACTAGTAATGGAAATACTTTTGCTATATGAGCAGCAAAGCTGTTCTTTGTCAGGTTTTTAACTGCAGGATTTCGGAGTCACCGCCTTCAGTAAGGGGAACATGGCATTTACCTGGCCCTAGGATGACAGTGGTTGCAATGAACTTCAAAGAACTTTCTTTGTGTTGCACAGAGGCAGCAGAATGATCCAGCATATAGAAATGTGAAAAACCACGAAGCCAGTGGAACATGCAAACTGTAGAATCTTTACAGATGCTCTACACATAAAGCATGTAAAGCTACACTGCTATGGCTGTGCCTGAAAAGCTGCCTCATACAATGGAAATTATATTTTATTTCAGTTTGTTGCCAAAAGATGAAGGGCTGAGTCAAACCTGCCAGGACTGACACTTCTGATACCAGTGAGTCACCTGCCATTGACAGCATTAAACCATGCCTGGCAGCACAAGCCACCGAGTCTGTCAGACACCCACAGAGCAGCAGGGATAAACAAACACTTGCTCCCAGGATTCGGTAAGAGGTGAGAGGAAGCGTTTAGGGGGAGCTCAAGTGAAAAGTCTGAAAAGTGAAGCTGGGAGGTTTGAACCCTGCTGCCACTTGACCTTTTCCCTTGGCCGCTGTCACTTGGAAGCAGCGTGCCCAGCTTGTGCATATATGTATGTACGTGTGTGTATATATACATATGGGCTGTAGCCTTTAACGGGCTGGGGGATGCTGTGCTCATGTTTGGCACAAGAGGTGCTCTGGAAATGCCAAATTTCATAGAGACGAGGTGGGCAACTGCCAGAAGAAGGGCTTTCTTTCTCTTTGGTGCAGCAGTGGGAATCAAATGGTCTCTATTTCCACAGGGAGCTGAGGGGGGACAAAGCACCCTAATGCGAGCAGCCGGGTAGAGGAACAGACGCTCGAGCAGATCAGTGTCTGTAGCTGAGCCAATAAGCTGACACAACTGATTTTATAATCACATTAGTGCTGTCTCGAAATAACACACCCACTCAAATATAACAGTGATTTCATTTTCAAAATGCTGTGGTATTTTTGGTGCTAAAGGTAGGGGATCAATTTGTCAAGGCTGAAAGCTGGGCTGGAATCTGCACAGACCCTAATTCCTGTAGGTTCCTGTGAGCACTGAGCACCTTCCAGGCAGGTAGCAGGATTGGGTATATTATGAGTTGTCCTTAGAAGGTTTCCCGTCCTCAGGGGAACAGGAAAAAGAAAAGACTACAGCTTTACTGAAAGGGTTTTCTTAGTTCTCTTTGTGCCTTTTGTTCCGTCTTGCTGCCAAAAAAAATATCCCTGTTTGGGAACGGAGACAGGTTCCCAGGCTAAGAGACAATGAATCCTGGGGGTGTAAGGAAGGCACTGATCCCTCTTTGGCAGACTCTCTGCTGTAACGCTGCACTGCCAGTGAGTAAATACTTGACACTTGTCTTACACTGGATGTTTTATCATTACCTAAGGTGTTTCATTTTCCTTATCAACACCATTGAACCTTGAGGGTAGGTACATGCAGAAGATGAGGGGCGAGGAGGGGCACTTGTAGATAGTCCTTCTCCTTGGGCTATTTTTTCCAACCCCATGTTTTCCAAATAGCTCAGGAGTTCAGACAAGTCTATACCAGAAGCCCTGTTGCTGCAAAGAGCAAAAGGAGAAAACATAAGCTAGTGGGAGTAGAAATTTCCTCCCTCTCTCTCTCTTTTTTTTTTTTTTTTAATATTATAAAACTTGGTATGGGGGTGAATTTTTAAAAGTTTAACCAGATGGAGATTCTTGCAGCAGAGCTTTCTCAAGAACTGACCAAAAGCTGTCTTCCAGCACAAAGTACTTGGCTCTGGCCTGGCCCCTTCTAGCAAAATATGTTGACCCATGCATGAATTATTAAAGGAAAAAGTAGAATTAATACTGAACGTCCATGCACAGGCTTCTCCCCCCAAAGCCAGGGTGGGGAACGAAGCATGTGATGTGTTAGTCACATTAGTTAGTGCTACAGAGCACATGACAGTTTGTGATGAATACTGGTCTAGAGACACAAGTTTAGCAAGACTTTGAGTCTTTAACATTATTTTCTTTTTTTTCCCCTCCTTTCTGTCTCTGGAGAGAAGCATCTCCTGCAAGCAGCAGTTTAGGGAAGAAGTAAGACAGGGAAATCTTGGATGAGCACTGGGAGTGTGCTCAAACATGGCTCTTCTCAGCATAGCTGGCTGCTCTGGAATTAAACAATCCACTCTCAGGATTCTCCCTCTCTTTGCTTCAGAGAGGAGAAACATTACCATTCAAATTGTGGCACCCACTGTGCAGCAAATAGATAACCAATATAATCCAGGAGAAGATAGATCAAGGATCATAAAATCCAGAGATCTACTAACTTTAACTTCAGATTTTCCTTTTGTCCAGAGGAAAAAGGACAATAGGTGGGTGTGTTGTTACAATCTGTGCTGTGCTGGGGTGGCTACAGAGGAGGAATTCTTCACTCCTGGGACACAGGGCTGTGGATGTGGTTTCGAGGGGTGCCTCACCAGCACTCCTCTTTGTGTTGCCAAATCATTCTACTCTCAATAGCCTGGGACTCCTGGTAGCTTGAGTGGTTTTATGTTTGGGGAGAAGATAAACCCTGAAGTTTTTTAGCTTCTTAAGGAAACAAGGCTGCTGAAGCAGAGGAACAGAAAAGGCAGCCAAGTTATCTTTTCTAGCTGATTACTCTGAGCAATTTACAGAATAACTTGCATTTCTCCATCATCTTTCCAAAAATAATTTTCCAGTTTTATAAGCTTGTTATACAGTGTAAGCCAAACACATAGGTGTCACATGCTGTGTACAAGTTCAACAATTATGTAAGAAAATGGTAATCAGTAAGTTCCACATCTGTTAACTTCTGCCTTTTTGATGAAAGCTGCAAGTATTTTACATTAAATGCTGCTTTTCTTTCTTAAAATGTAAAAAAAAGAAAAAAGAAAGATGATACTGTTTACCTCTCCTGGCATCTGAAGTGAACATCTCTTTCTTCAGAACCTGAGTGAACTAGAACATTTTTAATGAGTACTTTTATGGATTTTTTTCCTTGCAAATATATGTAAAGTGCCAAAATCAGTTGCATTAAAGCTCTGTCTTCATCCCAGGGTTAACCTGAGCTCTGTCAAAGTGACTCCTCTGGAGTTAGTGTACCTTGAGTATGAGTGACCACACCATGAAATAACATGGGAGCAGCAGAGAGTGATTGTGTTGGCAGCTGACAAATGGTGGTAACGGGAACTGTAGCCTTTCCTCAAGCCAAGGCAGAAGCACCACAGCAGCCTGAGCACAGATTCCACGTGAGCACAAAGAACGGGAATTCAACAGCAATGGGGACACACAAGCTTTAATTTAACTTTATCCTTGGGGCATGAGTGTTTATGTCCACAGCCCAAGCTGGAGAATGCAGAGAAAAGCAAATAGGAAGTAAAAAATGCAAGTGTGCAGTACTGCAATTTTTGCTTGTCTGATGCATACTTTGAGTGATTTTCCCCTTTGGATGAATACTAGCTTGCATAAAATTCAAATAACTCAGCTGTCTACAGATGGGGGGTGGGGAGGAGTGTGGGAAGGGGAACAGACGGAAGGAAATGGAACTGAGAAGACTGAATTAACCTTTCGATGTCTTGAATTTCAAGGAGGGAAGAATTATCTCTTGTTAAGTCTGCAACCATGCAATTAAAATATGAACAAGCCTTAAAAGCCACATTTGACCCATATTCCTAGATTTCTACTTTAAAGACAGATCTTCTAAAACCAAGATTCAGATCCAAAAAGTGTTCAGAGGCAGGGAAAAAAAATTCTCATGCTGTAAATGTTTATTTTAATCACAGAACTCTAGTAGAAAAATGAGTAAAAATGTCTGACATTTACGCAGAACATGTGCCTTTGATACTGAATTCAGTTTTTAAAAAATCCTTACATTTGTGTCTAGTAATGGCTGACAGTCTTTGAAATGATGAATGGTTTGCTCTGGGCTGGAGTTGTGTTTCTATAAAATAGATCCTTTCACCTATTTGCTTGAGTGTTGTGAAGCCTCATTTGTTAATACAGGGCAAAGCTTTAAAAATGAACTTTGATTCCTAGGTGCCCTTTTTGACACCATGAGTCAGAGCAACTGGATACTTGCTGATATGAGAGTTTCCTGGAGAGTTATGGATGTTCAGCAAGGCCAAGTGTCATGTGCTGGGCATCCTGAAACAAAATATTTGTTAGAAAATGCTATAATGATGGAAAAGAACAAAGTAAAGACTCAGCTTGGGGACATCTTTCTGTTTCTGGATGAAATACGCAGGAAAGGGAAGTTCTTTGCAGGGCATCCAGCTGGAAAGTGTTTGCTAATTCTTCCTTGGTGTTGAAAGGACTCGTGTTTGTCAGTATTTTTTGCAAAATATCAATAGGATCCACTTACAACAAAAGTTGAGCACTTCCAAGTTCAGAAGAATGTATCAAATAATTTGTAGGTGAACAATTAAACCCAAAAGCAAACTCTTTGCTGACATACGGATAATTTCCAGGAAAAACTGTTTGGCATATAATACACAGGTATTACAACAGCCAGTGTCTTGTTTTGCTGTATGTCAGATTTCCATTTCCTCCTAGTAAGATAATAAGGTAATGTGAAGGTAAGGAATTGCATGGCAGGCTATCAACCTTCCAAAGATTCTATGGCTTTGCAAAGCTGATTTAAGTTTTGGAGTATTTTAGCCTAGTTTGTACTAAGCCTTGTACAACAGTGAGCACAGTTGGAATATGGATATTTTTATTTAAGTTTCTTCAAATTCTAATAAAGTGTAATGCAGGGCTCTTGCTGGAAGTAGACTTAATTGGAAACTAAATTCTTCAGAGAGTATTTATTCTAAAGCCATACTAGGTCATGATGGGAACTGGGGATACATGATGGAAACATGGCAGCAGTTCTTCTGTCACACATCCATTTGTGCTTATGAATTGCTTTTCCTGAAAACAAGGGAATTACACCAGTAATTATTTCAGATCTACTGAGTTACTTTGTAAGCAATTAGCTGTCAATCTCTGCAAAACTTTTAAGCTGAGCAATTTAGCTGTAAGGACTTGTAAGAAAACACACTGAGCTGCAGAAATGGCTCCCCCTTCATGGTGTGGCTGTGGACACGGATTTACTGACGAGACAGGGATGCCACGGCACCCTGGCTCTTCAGTCCTAGGAGCCAGATGCTGACCAGTCGCATCTGCCAAGCTCCTGGAGCTGTGCAGCCCCTGGGGAATGGATCCTTCTGCTCCTCAGCAGCCTCACACTGGGGCCGTGACACTGAACAGGGCAGTGCAGTGTCATACCTCCTGACATGGGGTGACAGTGCCGTGTCACGTGGTGGGACTGCAGCCCTGCCCTGCACACCCCCTGCTCCGAACGTGCCTGGGGGTTTGGAGCAGGGAAACGAGGCCGTGGGAGCTCCACAGCCTGCACAGCACTAGATGGGAGGAATATGAAATGCTGCCTTCACAACTCAGGTGTGCCTGAGACAGTGGAAAATGCACTGGGAACAGCTGATGGACATTGCTCTACTGTGATGCTTAGGAGTGATCTGAGAGGCAGATGCTTTCAACAGCTGAATATTGGGGATGTAACCAAGCAGCCACTCATTAAGTTGTTGCCTCTCTCCTCTTTCTATTTACTAGCTTAGAAAATGTGGCTAAAGCACCAGACAAGAGACTAAGATGGTGAAAAGTCTCAAGGGAAAGTCTTACAAACAGCAGATTAGCTCACTGCATTTGTTCAGCTCAGAGATGAAGAGACAGAAGGGGGGCTCTCATCACACCCTGCAGCTTTGCTTAAAGGCAAGGGGAGATGCTGATCTCTTCAATGACCCATCATAGAACCTGAGGAAATGGAATGAAGTTGTGTCAGGGAAAGTTCAGGCTGGACATTAGCAGAAGGTTCTTCACTGAGATGGTGGCTGGCCACTGGAAAAGACTCCTGAGAGAATTAGTCACAGCGCCAAGCCTGCCAGAGTTCAAGGAGCATCTGGACAATGCTCTCAGTCACATGGCTTAGCTTTAGACAGTCCTGTGAGGAGCAGAGAGTTGGACTCTATCCTTATGGGTCCCTTCCAACTTGAGATATTCTATGACTCTGTGACTCCTGGGTTGTACTCAACCTTTCAAGTAGACAGCAAGAACACAAAGTGAGCAGAAAAGCCTAAAATGGCAGCCTGGGACTGCATATGTCTGCCCCCTGCAAGGAGCCTTGGAAGCCTTTGAAAGGACGTAGGATAAGCTGGCATGAAATGGCGTATTCAGAGCCAGTTCAAAGGAGAGAAGCCCCTGCCTTGGACTCAAAACCAGCAAGCAGGTGCTGTGCAGTGCCTGCCTACCTGCCTGCCTCTGCTGTCTGTCTCCTCTCACCGCGTGTGCTTTCTGTGTCAGGTTTCTTGCAGTTTTATTCCTGTCAACCGGCCAATGTATCTGCTGAAGAGCCAGCTGGAGTCCTCTCTCCCCCTGTTTCATCAACAAAATTGCCAGCTTGTTCTGATTCAGTATCTTTATTGTTGTTGATGAGGCTAAATGAATCAGAAAGAACACGGCTATGTATACAAAATACAAATTCAGAAACCTCATACTGATGCGAGGAAATTTTATTAGTGGTTCCAGTGGAGAAGTCTGCTGTGGAAACGGACAGCACACACAGACCTCCTGAAAGGCCATTTCCCCCGACCCTACACGTTTTATTGGGTTTGTGTGGTACCTCCTAACGACACCAAATGTTCCAGCAGGAAAAGAGAGTTTTAGATCTGATTAAACCCAGGTTAATTTACTGCGGGATTGTGACTCTCCCTTTTTTGGATTGTAAATGCAAAACCTTTTAATGAGTCTTATAAATGTATCTCTGGATAAAGTTCAGAATCCATGCTGGAAAACCTGAAAAAAAAAATCCTCCCAGCTATTGAAAATACAGAGGTTTCAATTAATCCCATCCCGCTTGTATAATTTTTCCCCCTTTCATATATTCTTTGTCAGTTTTTCACAGGGAGAAAAAAAAGCTTTTCCTGAGAGGATTTTTACTAACTAAATCCAAGTTTCCTTAAATGCCTTATTAAACTCACCACCTATGGTTGCTGGCACTGCATGACAGAAAAAGCTGTTGTAGTTTCAGCGTGGCATGTGGGAACCACAGACTGCCAGGCACTGGTTTTAACACTTCGGGTGTAAGCTTGCATCTCCTCTCTAACTTATGCTAACTCACTTTAAGGGTGCTAAATTTTGTGTTTCAAAATGCATTAGCTCTTTGTCAAAGGGCACTTCATTACTTCTGGCGTGCTTACATTTGGGAAATGTTTGGCTGTGATTGCTCTTGATGCTTCAATTCAGAAGATTTACAGGAAATATGTTAATATGGTTATGAGAAAATCAAAACTGGAATCTCAGAACCGACTATGCCAGAAAAGACCTCTGAGATCGTTGAGTCCAACTTATGTCAACCAGACCGTGGCACTGAGTGCCTCATCCTGGTTTCTTTTGAACAGTTCCAGGGACGGTGACACCACCACCTCCCTGGGCAGCCCGTTCCAATGTCTGATCACCCTTGCTGTGAAGAAATTTCTCCTCATGTTCAACCAAAGCCAGCAGGGTATGACCGTGCATGGTGCCACCACTGGCCCTGGTCACTCTCTGGGCACCCCAGGATGAGAGAAGAGTCTTACACTGCACCGGAGGAGGTTTAGGTTGGACATGAGGAAT
Source organism: Promerops cafer (assembly GCA_013398275.1). Lineage (NCBI taxonomy): Eukaryota > Metazoa > Chordata > Aves > Passeriformes > Nectariniidae > Promerops > Promerops cafer. The sequence continues at coordinate 1,580,634 of VZSE01013530.1, forward strand.
TTCGTTATGGAAAGG
>VZSE01013530.1:1581083-1701440 GCA_013398275.1 Promerops cafer
CCGCGGCACACGGCGCGGGCAGCGGCTGGCGGAGGAGGGCTGCGAGGAGAGCGGAGCGGCGAGGAGAGGCCCGCGCCGGCCCCCGGGGTAGGAAGAGGCGGAGGAACCTGCTGGTGGTGCTGAGGACGGCGGGGAGGGCGAGTCACCCGGCAACGGTGAGGGGCGCGGGGCGCATGCGCGGGGGGTCCCCGCTCGGGCCGCTCGGTGTCACGTCAGGCTTCAGGAACCTTCTGGCACCGGCCCGAGCGGGGCGCGGGAACTTCCTCCTGCCGAGTTGCTGCGGCCGCTCGCAGGGAGCTGTCAAGAGGCGGGAGCGTCCCCCAGGCTGGTGTCGGTGGGACCTCGCAGGCAGCGCTGACAGCCCGGCTCCTCCAGGAGTTGTGCGCCCAGGCTGTTCCCTCCTCCCACGGAGCAGCCCGGTGCCCCCTGCCACGGGGCTTGGCGCGCTGACAGCATCAGCCTCGCAGCTCCCTGGCAGCGAAGTTGGTCCCAGAAGTTGAAAGAAGGGCAGTCACTAAATCGCCTGTGGTCACGAAGGCAGCGCTGGCATTAAGAACGCTGGGTCATGCACTGAGCGCGCCAGCCTGTGACCAAATGTATCTTCCGAGGGGTTTGCTGGTGTGGGTTTTCATTGTTCACGGAAGATCCTTAGGGATTTGAGTGGAAATATTTCTTGCTATCAAAAAGTTGATTTAACATGAGATGTCCCAGTATTGGGGTGCTCCTTCAAGGTTTGGAAAAAACCAACAAAACCCAACAACAAAAAACCTGCCATCACGTACTAGAACGCCAGCTTTTAATGCACAACTCCCTTTTTATTCTCAAGTTCCTTTTATTCCCAAGTTCTGGCTGCATTTTAAGAAATTTTTAAAAAATTTCTTACTGCTGCCAGGCTCAAGATGGGGAAAAGAGGTGACAGATGAAGAAAGTAAATACCACATAATAACTCTTGCCTGTTAAAAAAAGAAAAAGTGAATATATAAAAACCTACACAGTTGTTTATTTTTTATTTTTTGGCATATGTTCCTGAATGTCCTCGGGGATGGAATTGTTAGTTTGTGAATTTAGAACAAATTGTTAAACTGGATTAGCATTTAGGTTTGAAGTTTTTCTGTCTTCCATGCAGTTTAATCTGCAGCATAAAAAGAATAAAAAGCTGATTTGTTGGCCTATAAGCAGTTTAGCTATTTCGTTTGGTTGTTTTTTTTTTTGCTGCTCATTACTAGTAAATTGCCTTATGTGTTCTTTGTTGCATAGACTTGAAGATGTTTAGAATCTCTTTTAATCTTCTTTGTCTGTATTTTATACATTGTTTGGCTCCATAGGGATTCTTTCCTTGTCTCGACTATGTAACAATAAGGAATTAAATACCTCAAAGTTCTGAAAGCATCAAACTGGAAATTTACAGTATTGTTTTAGGAAAATCAACCAAGTAGAGTGTCCCATGGCTGCATTTAAGGAAGCTGACTCTGAGAAGCTCCTGGTAGCTTTTAATGCTTGCAGATTTTGACATGAACAACATGTCAAAACATCTGAGTTTGGCAAATGATAGTTTTTATCTGCTCTGTGTTAGTTTGGGCACTTCGTTTTTGTGTTGCTTGGAACACTGGAGGATCTTCTCGCACTCGTAAAAGACTTAAATTAAAAGATTTGTCATGTGTGGCTCATACCCCGAGAACCTGTGCAAGCAGTGAAGCTTTGCTTTCTAATGTACATAATGGCATGTTTGCAAAAGCAGGTGAGGCTGAAGAAATATTCTGTGTGTTTGGAACAGACATCGCAAAGTTCTGTGAGTCCTTGCTTGCTGTGAAGGAAGGCTTTATGGGGTAGGTTTTTTTCCTTTTCTAATGCTCAGCCTTTTGATTTCTGGTCACTTGTTATAGCTGAGCAGTGATGCCCCTATCCAGGGCTCATTGGAAAAACCTGCCAAGTCTGAGGTGACTTTTTTAGTTTGGATTTTTTATTTTTTTGGTGTGGTGGTTCTCTTTTTTTCCCATCCCCCACAAAAGAAGCTGCAGCTACATGGAAGAGGAAGTGATGTCGGTAGGAGAAAGCTTCAAGTTGACCTCTAATTCAGTGCATAGCACCAGGTTAATTTTACTGCCATATTAGCACACAAAAATCTAGTGGCCATTTGGGTGGGAGTGAGTTAACTATGTGCAGGGCAATTCATCATTGCATCTGTAAGGATGAAGGATGGCAAACTTTTTAAACTTTTTTCCTTGCATGGCAGGCCTGGTTGTATATTTGTTGGTAATTTCAGATGTGAGGACTGTTGTCTAAGAACTCAAAAATAACACTTAATCCAAAACATACGAGGAGGAGATACAGAAGGGAAGGAATATTAAATCTTCTGTGAAGGGCTATGGAAGAGGGAGATTGATACTTGTCATGCAGTTTGTAACGTGATGGCTCTATCAGTTTTTCAGCAGAGGGGCTCTGTGTCTCTTGTCAAAATTGGATTCAGGCAGAGAATACAATAATTTTACATTGCTCTCTGGAAAATTAATATAATTGAGCAATTCAGTCCTGATGACTATTATTTTCTGTAAGGTGAGAGATTTTACCTGCAAAAATTCTGTTTGAGAATGGCTAGCTGTCTCAAGGCTTTGGTAAATTCAGATTTATCTTCACAATTTGTAGTGGCTTGATAGCCAGCTGTTGAGATTTGTGTAAGTTCAGTCAGTTCAAGTGAATTCTGTGGATTATTGCACCCTGAAACATAATGTATTTGTTACTGTATCTTCTACCAGGCTTTTTTTTTTCTGTAGAGCTGATGTGTTTTAAGTCTTAAAAACATAGTTTAGAAGGTCAAAACCTGTTATGTTTGCAACATATGGGTGGAGTTGTTCTCTACAAGAAATGGGTAATATTTTGCAGGCCCATATTCTGATTAGTGAAAATAGTTCTATTGTGATAATAACAAACAGTTCTACTCTTGTGGTCTTTCCCCTGTGAATGTGTGAAATCCTGTATATTTGTCTTAAAAAAAAAAAAGAAAAATATGCCAAACGAGCTTAAAATACAGATAGGGCTTTATGTTTGTGTTCAGACAGCTTGTAACAAAGACTGTGGTTGCAGAGGCTTTTTCCTATAGAGAGGTTTAAGTGGTTTTTATTTTCTTCACTGTTTGGACATTTCTAAGGACATTTGGGTGGGGCATCTGCTGGATCTGAGCCCTGTATCTGGTGGGAACCCTGCACTGATTGTCCAGGTTCCAGTCTCGCTGGCAGCTCTCCTCATGTGCCTCTTCTGTTCAGTGTTCCCTGCAGCGTGTTAGGATTAAAATTTGTGCTCAGCTGTGTAGGATAATAATACATGGACGAAACTGAAAAGGTGAGAGCTGGAATCTTGTGAATGTGGTTCTTTCTTCCTTTGTACCCTTTTTTAAAGTGTGTGTGTTTGAAAGGTTTCCTCCACTTTCTGCTGAACTTTACATTTAATGAAATCTTTTGTTGTCTTGGCACTCTAGAAATGTAATCAGGTTAGTTAATTTTAGTCTGCAATGTAACTCTTAACTTTATGATTTCTGGTGGTGTCTTCAAATTGAGTCATAATCAAGTTTTGATGGGAGACCTCAGTACCAGACTTTTATTTTATTTTATTTTGGTCTTTTTTTCTTTTTTTTCTTTCCCCGTGTCTTGAAATTCAGAGAATCATTGCTGCAGCATTGAACTCCTCATTGAAATGTCTTTCTCCTGCATGCTGAGCCTGTCCTTTATTTTGGTGGCATGTGCTCAAGGTTCTGACAGAGTCAGTGTTTTGATAGCGAAGGGGCTGTGAACCATTTTGTGATCTGCTGAGTTCCAGTGTGTATTTCTGCTTACCTGTTTGGGAGGGGAGGAACAAACTGATGATAAATGTATGTAATAGGATAACTTATGTATAATGAATTAAGTACATTATATATTTATAGTTTGCTTTTTTGGTGTCTCTGAGATAGCTTGAGTTCTGTTCCAAAGTCTGTTTTAGCAGCAGTGACAATTGTTAGACTGCTTTGGTTTTATAACGTGAAGCTTGCAAGTTGCATAGTTTTGCTGATAATTTCTTTCTGTCTGTTACTTTTCTGTACTTTTACAATGCCATTGCACCGAAGTTCTGCATTATCTGATGGAGGGGCAATGAGATGTGTGTGGCTGGTAGAGCTTTGCATTGGGGGGTGGCGAGTAGGATGAATATAATTAGCAGTTACACAAGATACAAAAGCCTTTTTATTTATTAACTACTGTTGTTAAGAGTGTGATGGGATCTGTGTGAGCAGGAAGTTTCTTTAGAATTCTGCACATGTGCATTGGCAGCAGCAGATGAGAGCAAATCTGGCAGTGTGTGGTGGTGGGTGTGAGGCACTGAGCAAACATCTACTTTTTCTGGTATCGCTGATGGTTTTATTTTCTTGCTACAATGTAGTTGGAGGATTATAAGTTGCTGTAATGCTGTTAAAAAGCCTTTGGATTTTATCTAGTAAGTGAATATAAAAGATTATTTTTGCATATCAAAACCAGCTAACATTTTGGTGATCTCTCAGCTTGTTCTTTAAAAGTGTAGAATTTTTTTGGCATGTTGCTTAAATCAATCACTGTATTTGAGGTTTTTCTAATAGATAGGGTCTGTCTCTCGTGAAGGTCTGTGCATGATGGGCTTTTTCAGAGACAGTGTGATCAGGTTCTGTCAGCTGAAATTGTAGACTAAACTTTAATGACTGGAAAATAAATACTAATCACTATTACGGTTTCTTGGCTTGTGAATTCAAAAAACCCCCACAAAATCCAAAATTCTATTAGTTTTAGTTATATCTCTTCCAGAGGAACTTTCATGAGGTGTTTTGTTTCTTTCTTGCATGGAAAGGACATAAAGGCTTAATTTAAATTGTTCTAATTTGTAAATTAGAAGGCTGGCTGCCACATTCCCAGGAAACAAAAATTGCATTAGAATTGCATTCCACTAAATCTTATGTTGTATTTTTTGTGCTTCTACTTGCTTTGTCAATATAACCAGTATTTTGTCAGTTGAGTGGTTTTTGAGACTATCTCAGAAGTGCTGGTGGCAAACGATGGAGAATTTCTGCTTAGAGTTGAGGTTTAATGTGTGTGTGAATGCGCATGTGAAGGCATCCACAGACAAACAGCTCATTAATTAAAGAGCTGATGTTCATGCTTCTGCTGACTCTTGTGATTGTGTGCAAAACTGCAGTGAGCTGGTTTCCTTCTGATTCCTACTTAACCAGAAAGCAAACAGGGCAGTGAAGAGTTAGGAGCTCTAATGAGAAACGAAGGGAGCAGGAAAGTCCCATCTGCTTGAGAAGATATTTATTCTAACATGGATTCCTTCAACAGTGCAAGTTAAATTTTGTTGTTATACCTAATTTCAAACAGTATACCTTAATGGGGATGAGAATTGTGTTCTTAAGAAGACCAGCTTATTAAATTTGAAATAATAACTGAGCCCAATTGTCTGATTTGCCAGTCTAGACTGGTGACTAAAATACCTCTTGATAGCTGATTTCACAGAGTCAAAAAGAGGAAATCTTGCTTTAAGAGTCTATTTTAAGCTAATCTTGCTGGTTTTAAAACTTTTATTTTAAATAATTATTGTTTTGACTACTCAAATGCATTAATGAGTACTTAAATGTGATTATTCATTTTACATGGAGGGTGTTCTGTGTCTGTTCAAGCGCTGGCACATCTCTGCATGCCTTTTACTGTACTCTTGAGACAAATTTGTCCTTTTCTGTGTCCTGGGTTTGTGGTAGAATTCTGTTTGTGGGGTTTATTTCAGTTTGTCTCTTGTATAAATTTACTCCAAGCCATGTCCCCTCCCCAGCCTGGCCATCTTTTCAATTTTGACTGGATTATTTCAAACAAGCAAAATACTCTGTTTTTACTTGTTAGCGTAACAAAAGCTGAGAATCAGATGAGCAAAAGCTCTTTTGCCCAAAAGCAGCTCATCCATTGGGAATGCTCACAGTAATTTGAGTATACAAATGGCATAAAAATCAGTCAGTGTTAATTGTTACAGTTCTGACATAACATTTCAAAGTATCAGTTTCCTTTTAACTCAACAGAACTTAAGAGTAAGATCAAGAGTGCTGGTTGGCATTTTTTGGAAACATAAATAAATGTAGTTCAGCAGTTGCTGAGTGGCTCTGTGTGTTCTGCCGTGAGCTGGGACACAAAAGTTTCCCAGGGAAGCCTTCTTGCTCCTGCTCACGCCTGGCAGCTGGCTCTGGGTGATGTCATGAGGAGATGATTACATGAGGAGAGTTCCTGTGATTCCCACTCAGAATCTGTGTCTGAAGTTTTGGCCGTCATTTAGAAATTCTTCTTAGAAAATGTGTTTAAACTTTGATAATTTCAAACTTAGCCAAAAAAATTAATTATTTATTTGGATTTAACAGTATGTTTGCTGTAGGCATCCAGGGGGGCATCATAGGTTTTGTCTAGCTGTAAGTCATATAAGTAACATAATACATCATTTTTCTTAATCAAATATAGAGGAAGAAATCAAAAACTTTGAGACTAATGTTTTTTGTGGAATTTTGTTTGTACATAATTGTTACAGACAAGGAGCATTGATCCTCTTTGTACTGGAGGATGTGTCTGTGATCTGTTAGGACCCGGTTTGCAGGCATGTGATGGTTCACAGGGTCACAGCACTGCGGGCTGAAAATGCCAGAAGTCTTGGTGTGTTTCCTGAGAAGCAGGGACAGGCCATTTTGTTGCTTTTTTCCTATATAAAAATCTGAGTTGGTTTTTACTTTTATGTCTTAAAAAAATACTCACTGGTGATGTTTGCTAATGCCACAAAATAATATATTAGAAACAGAGCGAAACAGCAGTCAGTGTTAGCTTTGGGTTTGGCTTCAGAGACAGTATGAATTTCTTGCTACATAAAACGAGCAAATAAAAGAATTGCTTAAATAGTTGAGACTTGTGGCAGACATTCTACACGCAGAATTAATGTTTTCATTCCTATGGCACAGTTTCAGTTTGCAGCCTTTCTTTGTTTATTTTTACTTGTTGCTTCATTCTTTTGTTTTAAGGAAAGGTGGTGGAACCCTGAGGACTTTAATTTAAAATGATGCCCGTGTATTATTTGTACTCCAGTCATTAATGTAAAAGCTGAACTAAATATAAGTCTTAATTTTCATGTGTATTCCTCAAATATTAACAGTTAGCTGTGGATTCTGTGGGGTTTTTAGTGGCATTTCATGTGTGAGTGTAAATACTCCTTGAATTGCCAAGATAAGTGAATGCTATTATGATGGCAAAATGAAGCTCATGGTGCTGTTTTCCCAGCAGACTCTATGAAGAATTTGCCTTAATAAAAAAAAGCAAACCAAAATTTTTTAAAAAACGCGTGAGAGCGCTGAAATTCACAATACAGAACAAAACTCCGTGTATTACCCTCATTTAAGATGCTTGGGCTCAACATGTTGCAAAGGACATAGTAAGTTTTTGCAGTCTCTTGTAACATTGTGGTGTAATATGTGGTTATAATAAGGTGTATTTTTACTTTCCTGCGTTTACGTTTTTTAGAGCATGACTGTAGCTTAAGGATGTTTTTAAATGTTTGTAGTAGCAAGGAGGGGAAGTAGATTGAAAAAATGCAACCAGAATGTTTGTAATTAAACTCAAGCTAGGTAGTTTTCTTTTGTGTGGGTTTTTTTTTTTAGTTGCTGTTTTTTTGTCTTGATGGAACTTGTGAAGCATTTAGGTTGTGAAATTGTGAGGGGGAAGCTTGTGATCAAAAGGATCAGGATAATATGGGACAAATAGAAAGAGTTGACTGAGTGGGCCAGCTCCCATTTCCTGAGTTGTTTGATTGGGGCAAAAAAAGTATTGAAAAATTCCCCAGTATTGCTTAGAATTTGTAAAAGACTCTGGAAATAATCCAGGTTACATGTCCTGTCCTAGTTTTCATGTGTCTGCAGTGAGGTGCTGCACTTCCTGAGTCAAGGGAGGGCAAGTGGGAAAGCTTCTGATCCATATAAAAAGTGGAGATAAAATGTTTAATTATTAACAGTTTTTTACAATGTTGGAAGTAGCAGGAAATAAAACTTGCTGGAAGTTGAATAACTTTCAGAGTTTCTAGCTCTTTCTAGATTTGGGAAATATCAGATTAATTGTATCACAGCCTGTGAAGATACCAAAGCCTGCGCTAAAAGGGAAAAGACTGAAATGCTCTGAGAATAGATTGTTGCCTATAATGATATATTGAAATGTGTGTAAAAGTGTGTGTGTGTCTGAGAGGGTGAAAATGAGGCTTTCACTACTTTTTCTAGGTGATAATAAGCCACATAAAGCTTTCTTCAAAGTATAAACCTGGGTTGTAAATCCGGTTTTGCTCTAACAACCAGTCTGTTTTAACTTCATTCTTATGTTGCCAAGTCAGTTAAAATAGAAGTCTGTATTTTTTTCTTTTTTTCATGCCTCTTGAATGAAATTAATATTCAGGCAGCCTGTTCATCTGCTGCACCTGGCAAAAGTGGCTGAGCTTTCATGTCAGTGAACTGAGCACAAAGTTGCCTCTGCTGAGAAAGCTGGGCTGCAAGATTGTTCATTTGGTGCCAAATTATAAAGAAGTGGTTGCTTCTAATTTGGTCTTTTTATTTAGGTGATGTTTGTTTTGAAGGTTTGTTTTTTGGTTTTAGCAAGTCAGCCTGAAGCATTGTGGCAGATCCATCAAAGGTTTTCTCCCAGCTGCCCTTAACCCCACAGCTGGCCACTGTGAGGTTTTCTGGTTCATTGTGGACAAGCTGACTTTGGTAAAGCTTGAGAAAATAGGCTGTGTGCAACTTCATATTTTAAAATTTGGTTGATATATTGGGATTGATTGACATCTACTTACATGCAAAGATTATGTTGACTTTCACCTAAAATACCAGAACAATAAGAAAAATGGCTGTACAAGGCCTCCATAAATTATAGGGGGTCATGAATTGCAACTGCTTCATTGTTGGAATCTGGTAAGGTCTTTTAGTATTGAATTTGCAGTAACAGATTTGAATATGATGGGGTAAAAAAAACAAAGTAAAACCCATTGACTAGAATATAACCCTTCATTTTCTGTTGTCAGCTCACCTGTAGTCCTGATCTCAGACCAGGATTCACTTGTGTGAGACTTAACAGATTTACAACCTGTGTGTAATACAAGGCAATAGACAGAGACAATTTAAACACTTTTAAGCCTGAAATATTTTTCCTCTAGGCCTCGATGCAAGAAAATGCTGAGAAGGTGGAAGCAGTCGTACAGAGCTTATGACCAACTCCCTTAGCACATGGCTGCAGTTTGAGGAGGGTTGGGAGCAGGAAAACTGCTTTATTCAAACTGCTGAGAGTACTCTGGGCTCCTGTTGTGATAGACTAATGAGTGGTCTGGCATTTTGGTACTGAAACCAGAGGGCTCGCTTGTCAGGAATTTGCAAGCAAAGATAAAGTTTATTTGTCCTGATGTGGAACAGAAGCAGGAGCTGGTGTGGGAAAACAAAGGGAGGGAAAGTACTTGTCTCCAGTCTGTCACATCAATCTCCAGTTATGAAACAAAAGGTTTCAGTGAATATATTTTGAAGCTGGGGAAAACCTCTTTATTGTCTAGTTTTGGTGATGAGTGTTGTGATTATGTGTATGTCATATATGTGTATGTTGTTTTGCCCAGTCGCAGTTGCTTGAGTTAATTTAAAGCAGGTAATGGGGGAGATCAAGGGGCTGAGGTGACCCTTTGACTTATTCTGGGCATTACATTGGCTCCACTGTGCCATGAAGCTGTAATTTAAATTTTTAATACCACAGAAAATAATAAAGGCGATTTACTGTGGTTTGTAGTTATTTTGAGAGCTGAGAACATGAAAAATGTCCAGATAATCTGTATTCTAAATAAAAGATGGCAAAAATGTGGGTGGTTCTATGGAATCTGACTTGGAGGAAGTTGCTTCCTATATCCAGACCTGATGATCACTTGGACTTTGAACTGGCAGTTAGGACATGTAGTCAACTTCCTGGAAAAGATGATCAGCACCACCAAAAACTGGTTGACGCTAAACATTCCTTAGTTAGGATTTTAGTTTTGGTCTTGCTGCTTAAAGATGTTGTATTAGACCAATGCTTGAGATCCTTCTAAAAATTTCATAGCCATTAAATATTTTAGTATGGTAGGTACTTTAAAACACTCTGTGTAACCTACTTAGCCCTCCTTGGCTCTTTGGAAGAGGGTTGAATGAGTCTGCAAATTATTTCGTAATTGTTAAGTCTTAGATGTCCCATGCTGACTTGCACTTCAGATTTGGTTAACTCATAAGTGAAAAGAGTGATTTGCTGTTTTGGGAGCTCTCTCATAAGCTGTGCTAATGTGGTCTTTATGCTTTCATGTTTGGAACAAGAAACTGGTGATTTCACAAGAATTCCTCTAACGTGATGTTTGGATTCCTGACTGAGTTTAAAACTGTTGAAAACTTTATGATCTCATAATATTTTCCTTATTTTCAGATTAACTGCTGAAGTACTGATCGAGTTCTGCTATTCTTCAATGAGGAACTACAGGCTGATCTTTTGCCATAATCTTAAACAACCATAAATGACAAAAGAATGCTTGGTCAGTGAGGGCAGCTGGCGCAGAAAGCGTTTTTCAAACTCGGCTGTTTAAGTACTCTGAGGTGGGTTTCTTAACTTGTTTTGCTGGGGAAAAAAAAAAAGAAAAGCAAGTGTGGATTTCAGAATGTCTGATCTATTAGAATTTACCTCTTGGTAAACAGAGAATTTTAGTTTGGTTGCAGTGCTTTGAGTAACAGCATATAGTTCATGTTCTGTGTGCCAGTTTCTGTGAAAGTGACTGTTTGCATTTAAGCAAGTATGTTTTCTTTTCTTTTTATTATTTATTTTCAAAGGACAGTTTTTTCTTTGCTAGAAGAAATATTTTGGTTTTGACAGGATAACAGCTTGACTGACTTACACTGCCCTCTGTTATCTGTCTAGATCCTTTATCAAGCAAAGACTTGCAAGTGAAGCTCGAGCTTCTTCATGATAGAATGGTATCACTGAGCATCTAGAAACTAGCTTTGGGGCTTTTCTGTTCAGTAAAAATTTTAATTTGATGCAGGTGTTGAAAGCTTTATTATGTAGACCAGAAAATGCCAAATATATTTTAAAATTATTACAGTGCAGTTGTGTATCACAAAATACTTAATAATTTCATATAATTGAAACTTAGGGTTTTGGTTTGGTGTGATTCTCTGGTTTCATTTCCTGTTGAGAGGCTTTTATATTGTGTTCTGAAAGCCTGGCTACTAAATACTGTCAGAAAAAGTACTGAGGAATCTACCAAAACACCTTAGAACTTAATTAGAAATGTGGTAACTAGAATTTTCTGCGTTTCCCTTGCTGTGATATATGTTCTTCTCAGTCCTCTGTTGAGGGTTGGACAGAACACCTCAGTGATAGTTGTTTATTGAGTTAGCTGTGTTTGGAGTCATTACAGAACTGTCCATTAAAGCAGTGAATAGATGGAGACAGACTAGAGAGTATTTGCATTACGTAATTAAAACACTTTGTGTGACAGATCAGTGCTTTCAAAAACATATTGAAGTGAGCTTTTTGGTTTTAATTTCTCCTATTGACAGAAAAGACAGCTTTGATTTTTGGCTGCAAAAAGATATGAGGAAGAGCTCCTCCCCTTCCTTGAGTAACTGCAACTCTGTTCTTGCTAACAAAATATTTGGAATTCCACTTGATGAGCTGCAGCAAGAAGGGCAACCAGACAATGAGGTTCCATTCATAGTCCGCCATGTCGTGGACTATATTGAGGAACATGGTATGTATCACCTTGCTGTCTTTAAAATAATATATCTCACTGTTACTCTTACAGAATAGATTGTGGGGTTTGAAGAGTACTTGTTTTCTGAAGTTAATTATTCAACTGGATGTGATTTGGTTGTTTTCACACAGAATCACAGAATCATAAGGTGGGAAGAGACCTTCAAGATCATCAAGTCCAACCCATGCCCTAACACCCTAACTAAACCATGGCACTGAGCACCGTATCCAGTATTTTTTTAAACACATTCAGGGATGGTGATTCCATGACCTCCCTGGGCAGATCATTCCAGTACTTTATCACCCTTTCTGTAAAAACCTTTTTCCTACTATCCAACCTATATTTCCCTTGGCGCAGCTTAAGCTTTTGGGTATTTCCTTTCTTTGCTCCTTCTGTTATGCATATCTCTGTTTTCTAGCCAGCAGTAATGTCATGCCTCTGAAGGGCACCTCATAGGAAATGCTGTGCTTTAGGTACTGCTAACATTTCCCTTGTTATTTTACTGTTATTGGGCACGAGAGTGTGTTAGCAAGAGAACTGCTGGAAGTCATGCAAAACTGTTGTCCAGAAAATGTTTCAGTCAGTATGGCAATTGTTAATATCTGATAATCAGTATTTTTTCTGATATATTTGTCCATACTGGAGCTAAAAATTTATTTCTGTCTTTTTTTTTCTAACTCAGGTGGTCTGGAACAAGAAGGACTTTTCCAAGTCAATGGGAATGCTGAGACAGTGGAGTGGCTCCGGCAACGATATGATAATGGAGAAGATGTGGACCTGGTTAAAGAAGCAGATGTACCCTCAGCTATTAGCCTTCTTAGATTTTTTCTTCAAGAACTTCCAGAGCCAGTTATTCCAGGCAGTTTGCACATACATTTGATGCAACTTTCTCAAGGTAATAACTCTTTTTGATTCGGTGTTTTTATTTTATGATTTTAAGAGTAAAACCCAGTATTGAACTGAGATTTGTAATGCCACTAAGGTGTTTTTGGTGCTCTGTGATAATACTGCTGTGCACTGTGGTTGCAGTTTTATCTGTCAGGACTGGAGATGGGATTGAGGCATATTCACTTGGTGTGACAGCAGAATTCCCTTCTATGACTGTAAAATCTAGTGTGAAAATTGGTTCTTTCCTCCCATCTTGGAATAGATCATTGTGGATGGGTTTACATACAGATTGTTTTCAGCATGCAAGTCCCCATTTAGTTCCCTTTTGTTAAATATGTAGAGAAACTTCACTTAAACTTGCAGCTTATTGTCTTTACTGTCTTTTTTTTAAAGTGTAGAAGTTATTTCAGAAAAATTTAAAGTTATCTGTAACAAGGAAATCAAACCACATAAACCCTTAAACAGTGTTTTCAGATGCTAAAATGATACTTTTGATTTTCTCTATTTGGGTTTTGCCTGTCTGATAGACATATCTCAGTTAGTTTTCAGAATTACATCATCAGCTGCATTTGAGGCAGAGGAATTGCTTGAAGACGTGCAGAAGGTGGTAGTAATTGTTGACCCATGTGTTAGTAATTGTTGACCCATGTGTTAGTTCTGGTGTTCTCCCTCTTCAGCAGCCCTTCCATATCATTAGGTCAGGCTTAGTCCTCAGGATAAACTTCATTGTACAGCAAGGTGTGGCCTGTGTGCATAGTTAGGAGCTCATTGCAGGCAGGTGGTTCCTCAAAGACAGGTGATTTGGGTAATTGATGTGTGAATGTGGCAACCCCGGTGCACCTGGCCATGTGTCCCACAAGTGTGTATCCCTGCTTTAGTGCCAGAGGACTTCAGGTAGAGGTAAGAACCTTCTGCCTTTGGGTCTCTGGTTGTTTAGAACTTAAATTTCAGGAAGGATTGGTTAGACAAAACATGGAGATGTGTATGTTTAGAGTTGTCTGATTATCACCTCATTGTGCTCCTTTTCTTTTTCTAAGTCTACATTGTTCAAGTGCTTTTTAAAGTATTTTCTTTTTTCTGTTTTGTTTCCAAAGTGCATTTCTAGAGTAAGAACTGTCAATGAAATACTCATTTTAGTGTGTTATGTGTTGAGACAACCATTTTCTGTGCTTGGTTGCCTGTATTCAGCTGCTGTAGGTGTTGACTATGTCTGAGCAAATGAAATCCTACAGTTCCTGCTTGGTGTTCCTCTACATGTCCAACAGGGAATTTACTCACTCTTTGCTTTGATATTAAGGACTAGGATACCTCTGCTCTCTCATCTAGAGAGGCAGAGATGGCTCATCATCTTCAAACATGCTTTTCCCTCTCTAACTGATCTTAGAAGAGTTTTCAAGTATCTGAGAAAGAAAGGGAGGCCTCTTGGTATCAATTTTTCTTCCATTTTGCTTTCCTGACATTTCTTTTCCTATATATGGAATTTCTCAGTTAGGTACAAACAGCTGTAAACTCTTTGAACCTTGCTGCCTGTTAAGGCTGATGAGGTAACAAATGAGATTTATGGGGACATATTTTGATGAAGAGTATAGTTAAATGGGGTGAGAACGAGGAGATTTTATGGTGACCCTTTGTCAGATCTGAAATTGAATCAGCAAGCCTCAAGCTGAGCACATGTGAAGATGATTACATTGAGGTAGCTTGGATTTATCAGTTAAGTATTATAAAAGCAGGTAGAGTAGTGAGAATGGGATGCTTGTAAAGGAAAAGGTGTCAAAGGAGCTTGTCTGCCAGAAGAATTTAACTAGATGGAAGTTAACTCACTATCTGGAGCAGTTGCTGTCTCTAGAGCTCTTCTGTGAAGCGATTGTTATGTAACAGTGGTAAAACAAAAACATGCAGAGTTTGCCCTCTGAAAGCAGGAATTTGAGTGGGCATTAATTGGGAAAAACGTGCAGAAGAGAATGTGGTGGATAATACTGAACAAATGCAAGTCAGTTTTTACATTTTAGGTTGCAGTTTGACCAAATTAGTTTTATTTTCAGAAGTAAGTAATTGTCAGAGGCAAAAAGCTGATCACTATCAAATATAAATATCAATATGAATGCTGCAGTTTAACATGGCCTTATACTGACTTTGTGACTAAAATATTTTTATTACTTTTTCAGATTATAATAATGAAGATGAATTTGGAAGAAAGTTGAGGTTCCTCTTGCAGCAGCTTCCACCTGTTAATTACAGTTTGTTAAAGTTTCTGTGTAAATTTTTAGCTAACGTAGCATCGCATCATGAAGAAATTTGGTCAGCAAGTTCTTTAGCTGCAGTCTTTGGCCCGGATGTTTTTCAGTAAGTTAATTATAAAAGTTCATTCACTGTTTCTAGGAGAACTTGAGTGTCTCTCTGTAGTTTGAAGTCATTCCTGGCCCCTGAGCAACAGTAACAAAGTGCACAGTATGTTTCAGGAAGAATCTTTTTCTCTTCCCACCCACTCTCTCACCCCAGTTTGCTTTTACAGTTTTTGCTAAGATTTAAACAGCGGCTTGTCTCTGAGCTGTGGCGTTAGAAATCACTGTTTTGATTGTTGCATTACTGTGTTTATTCTGAGGTTCAAATATTTTAGTGATAGTATGTCAGGCTACTATTTATAGCAAAAAAACAGTTCCAGGAGAAGCCTGGTTAAGTACCACCTTACACTGTTGTTTCCTCTCCACAGGAAAATATTTGACTTTTAAATATTCCTCATGAAAAGTTAATTGACTAAATAGTTGCTAATTCATCATTTTTAAATATAAAATAGTATAGAGCTTTATAAGGCAGTAGTGTGAAGGCATGCTTAAAGTTTTGTGTGTTCAGAATGGGTAGGGGATAATGGTGTGAAGTGTAGCACTTAGTCATAGAAGACATTCAGAGGTGTTCTTTGGGGAAATGTTGCATTTAGATTTTTAAACTAAAACAGTGTTGAAATCTTTAGCATTTACACAGATGTGGAGGATCTGAAAGAACAGGAAATAGTTAGCAGAATAATGGCGGGACTTCTGGAGAACTACTATGAGTTTTTTGAAAATGAAGAGGAAGATTTTTCATCTACTAATGATTTAAGCTCAATAACTGAGCAGGTGAGAATATTTTGAATGGCTATATGTTACCACTTAACTGTCTGTTATACTCATTTATGTTTATGAAGGATTTATTGAAATACAGTTTCTTTAGTATGACTTAGAAGTTTCTTGCAAACTGACAAAACCTGTCATTTTCTTAATTTTCTTAATGCTTGTGAAATTCTTGCTTTTGTAGTAAGTATAGCTGTGCTATATTGAAAAATACATAGGAACTAAACCAACAGTGATATCCTGCCCAACACAGACACTGTTATAGACAGCTTTCTAATTACCAATTTAGGGATGAAGAGCTGTTTTTTGATCAAATGAAGAACGACTCTGTTGTTGGTCTTGGTCAAGAGTATTTCTAGGTGTGTCTTACAGGAACATGTTGGGTCTCCCCCTCCACTTGATGATGTTATCAGTGGTGCTTTCCTGTGCCAAAGTTTTTGAATGGTGTTTCTGATTCTAAGACTTGAAAATGATGTATTTTCTGTTAAGAGGTAAAAGGGGAAATAATAAGCAGTTGCTAAGGTAGGTAACAAAGAGTACTGAATTTTAAAGCCTATCTCACAAACCCCTCCTCTAGCAAGACAGATAAGGCAAGTACTGGGGCAGTTGGCTGTTTCCTCTTGCCTGCAGTAGATGTTGGTCTGGTGTGCCAGGCGTGGGCAGGTTCTGGAGCAAGCAGCGTCTGCTCCGTGAGCTCCTCGAGCAAGAGCTGCTGCTCTGCAAAGCCCCGTGCAGGAATGTGTCTGGCACTGGGAGCTGCCACAGCCCTGCTGCATGCAGGGAGCTGCTGAGCAAAGCTGGGCTGTGACTGCTGCAGCTGGGGGCTGTCACTGAGTTGGGGTAACTGTTCTGGAAACCAGAGCTGCTCTGTGCTCTCATGATTTGAAATCACTGGCTTAGCTGTGCCTCGTTACATGTTTCAGCAAAAGGGTTACCTAAGCACAAAGTTGTTTGGTGTGTGGTTTTGTTTGTTTTTTCCCTTAGTTGGAGGGCTGGTGGGGTGTCCCTTTAATTTCGTGGTGTCTCCACCAGATGTCAACAGTGCACTTCTGTCGGGCCAGTGCGGTGGGGACAGAAGGGCCGCTGTCCCCGCCGGGCACAGCCCCGCTGGCAGCTGCCCCAGTGTGTGGGTGGGCTTGCCTTTGCTTCACTGGCACATCCTCTTGCAATTACAGAGGAAAATCAGGGATAAATACATTTCTTGCCTGGAATGTAGTGCCATATAACACGTTACACCCCTTTTAAAAACTAACAAATATCTCCTCTCTTTTCTTCTAAGTAATTTTAAATGTCTGAAGTTCCAGTTTTTCTTAATTTAGTGTTTTTGTTTTACACTGATGACAGATACTATAAAGCACATTTGCTTGAGGCTGCTGCTTTTATTTTTGGGTTTGCAAGATTGGGAGATCAGTAATCAATCACAGAGGCACGTTGGGAGTCAAACCAAATCACTTTTTTCTCTTTACCTTTTTATGTTTTAGACATAGGTGCTTTTTAAAAAATGAAGTTTGCTGTCTTGAGTTGCCACTTGGCTATATCATTTTGCTTTTTAAATTTGCTGTATTTTGCTGCTTCAGTAAAAACATCTGTGTTTGGAAACAAAGAAACAAAAATAGACAAGAGCACAGAAACTTTGTAAGTGTTCATTCCCAGCTTTGAAGTTTGGGTTCACAGACTTCTGTATTGCCTTCCCTGGGAGGGTTTGAAAATGCTTCTGATACATGAATAAGGCCACCTGTGGAATAGAGGAGAATTATCTGTTTTAGACATAGAAGAAGAAAGTTTCTGTAGTTCATGATTTCAGTGTGGTTGGGATTTTATCCTTTCTTCATTCTGCTTGTGTTCCTTTATGGCATCAGAGGTGCTTCTTGCTTTTCAGTTTTTGTCCAGTGTTCAAGAGCAGCTTTTTAATGGTGTAGAATTTACAGTTTTACATAAAAGCAAGTATAGTGTGCCTGTTTTTTACTAAAATTGAAAAGTATTCTCCTTCTTCATATTGCTTTCATACCTTTCCTGTTCTTTTAATTCCCTGGACCTCTTGAAAGGAACTTTTCAATCCATTAACTTTGATTAAATGTTTTTTAGATCAATGATCTCTTGGAAGAAGAGGAAGATGTAAAGCTTGAGCAGTCGGAAGAACTTCCAGAAGACAGCACAGAGAAACCTGTTGAAAGGCCAGCTGTGGTGCATCTAGATATGACAGGGAGTCTCTCAGATTCCAGGAATGTTACAGCATCAACAAGGTAACTTGGTTCTGCCTTGGAGTTTGGATTTAAAGTCTGGATTGTAATTAATTCTGTCAGAGAGAGAAACTGCCAGACTTTGAGATAAGTGTTGGTGTCTACAAACGGAAGCTTTAGAAGTAGGTGCAGTTCTTATAATAGTAAAATAGGGGTTAAAATAACTGTTCCCAAATTCAGCAGAGGAATGCCTGTAGAATGAGATCAGATTAATCAGTATGGGGATTTATGCAGAGAAGGGTAAAAAGGGCATATTTTAGTGAAACTGTAAAGTGGTATTTAAACAGTAAATTTTACAGCAGAAATAAGAAGAATCTGCTTACTGGTAGATCCAAACCTGTTCTGTACCATCCTTCCAATGGGAAGTCCTGGGACTGTTTCTTGTCACGTGGTGCTGGAGAGCTGTGGGCAGGTTTGGAAGTTGCAAAATGAGATACAGGCAGGAATGTTGGAGGGTGACCCAGCTTTTAAGAGCTATTCTCATAAAAGAGTGTGTAAACATAAAACCATACTTTCATTTGACAGCTTATTGATGCTTGCTTGTAATACACAGATTTATATTTTACTTGTTTGTAGTACGCAAGGTTTTCTTTTTAAGTCTGCTTTACTTGTTCTCAGAGTTTTCATTCTACAGATGGTGAATTTTACCTCTTCCCCTCTACGGCATGTGTTTGGTATGGGCATTGCATGTAAGAACTTGTGGGGATGAGTGAGGAGGAATCTATAATAAAAATGTGACTAAAAGCAGAGGAAATGCAGGGAAAATCACAAGTAAGTTACTGCCTAAGAATGGGTAGTTTCAAGAATATGGATTTTTGGTTGGAATCTGTTCAGCTGCTGGCTGCATACTTTATTCTGCTTCATGGCAAGAAGCTGTAAAATACCAAATAATGACAGAATCATGATTCTGTTTTGTAATTGAAATTGTATTTTAATAGTTAATTATCTTTGTCAGTAAGAAAGCTTCTTTTTTTAGTTTGAATCAAATTTAAAAAAAAAAGCTGCAGTTTAACTATTCACTGGTATTAGGTTGCTTCTGGAATGTGTAAACACAGCAGTAGTGACAAACTCAACATGTCTGAGAGTTTAAATTGGATAGCCTGAAGAGAAAAACATTTTTACTTGATGTTTAAGGTTAATTAAAAATGAATAGGCATTAATTATGGTTGGCATTTTACATAATTTGTGGGGAAGGATAAGGAGGAATCTTTTAGAAGAAGGAGAATTTTGACTGTAAAACCAGAACAACTGCAGGAAACATTTAAAAAGAAATAAAGTGAATGAGACAGTGGTCTTTATTAAACTTTTAACCACTATAAATACTGTAAATATTTTCCCAAACCTATTGGCTTTTATGTACGCATTTAGTGGCCTTTTAGTGCTCTTAGTTTCTTGATCTAAAAAAAATAATTAAGAAAGCAAATGTTAATGCAGGTTTATTTGCATTATTTATCTTTGTCCTGATGTAGAGCCTGTGGCAGCTTATATAGGAAGGAGGAGGAGAAGTAGATCTTAAACATGAGTCTTGCAGTTCTTTAAGCTGGGGTTTTGTTGCCTTTTTGCTGTTGTCAAATTTTGGGAACCAAATATCTGTGTATTTTGGTGTCTCTATGAAGAATACTAAGAGAGATTGTTTATCTTGATTTCTGCTATGGGGCATCTTACCTTCCTCCTTGTTATTTGGACTATAACTTGCTTCTAATTTTGCTTACTGCCTGTTTCCTCTACTCATTCTGTTTGTTCTTGCTGAAACCTATGACCTTCCTGCACTGCATGGTGTTAATTTGACTTTGAGTTAGAGATCTTGTGAGAATGTGGATAATCATTAATGCGCTTTGGTTTAGTGACTGCTTGAAAATGGTATTTCTAATAAACCTGTGGAGTGATCTTTGAGCCCATTACCCAGCAGGAAGCATTTGTTGAGCACGTAAAGGAACCTTGTTCTCCTTTACCAGAAGCCTTTTCCCCACGGCTCTTTCCCTTCTGCTGTCCTGACTTTTGGAGTAAAGAATTACTGACTCAGCATTGCAGCTGAATTTTAAGACATGCTGTTGAAATAAGTACTTTAGAATCCTTCTCTGTCATTATTCCAAATTTTTCATCCCTGAGCCTTGCCAAGCAGTATTTGCTTTAATTGGGCAGTTCATCTCAAATGTTGTCAGTCAGAAACCTAATATAAAAACTCTTTGGTTTTGGAGTTTTCAAAATTATATGTGTAAAAATATGAGATATGACAAGCAGTAATTTGTATAAACTGTTTACTTAGTTTCTACAAAACGCAGTGACAAGGGCAACATCCTCACTGCTTCTGTGATATTTTTGTTAACCCTTTTGTGATTTAATTAGCTCAGATCCGAGAGAAGTGATAATATTAGCACCTGCCAAGGGAGACAAAATGCATGGTACAGCTGACTGAATAGAAGAGCTGCCTAAATTGATAGAAAATACGTTATTACTTTAATGTAGTGCTGCTTTTAGCATCCAAATACTTTTTCCTCCTCCCATCCTGGAAAATCTGTAAACAACACGTTAGGAGAGCTTTCAAGTGTTGATTGGGCAGCTTATTGTCAGGAGTGACCTCATGTTGCAGTCGATTTCTATTTAGACTGCAGGGTTTAGTGCAGCACTCCAGAGGTGCCGCTCGCAGGCAGCCCCCGGAGCACAGCCAGCAGCATGCACAGCCAGCAGCCCACAGCACGCTTTGCTGGCTTCCAAATGAAGCATTTTTACATGAAGTGCTCTTTTGGGATAGCAAAAATAATCAGAATGGCCTGCAAAGTTCTACTGCACAGGTAAATATATGAAAAGAAAATGTCATTTTGATATCGCAAGTAAGGCTTTAACTTCAGAATTATGTGAGATTAAATGTGGTTTGGAGATACAAAATGAAATAATAACACAACTGATGATTTTATTGAGATATAAGAATCTGTGTACAATCAGGAAATTACCAAGGAAAACTTGGACATGTTTGATCTCCAGTTAATGTATTTTTCTTCTCAAGAGACGTTTTTACTGGGACCTTTTCTGGATAGGGATCCAGTGCTGAAGGGGTTCTCAGGAGGGAGTTAGCATTATGAAACAAAGATGTTTACCTTTCTGTGTCTTGCTGTGTCATGCTGCGTTAAGGCTCTGTCTGGTATTTTAAATTAGAGCTTCTAAAAAGTATCCTGGAACTGTGCTAGGTGGGCTCAGAAGTTGTAGTGGCTTTTCACCTGGGATTGTCACATTTGTTTCAGAAAGTGCTTAATTGCTGAAGTGATTTGTTGAAGATGTAAGAATTCTTCATGTAGTAAGAGGATTCTTTAGGCTTTGTAATGCTGCTTATTTATGCACAGCTTTTGCTGAGTACCTCTAATACTCCCAAAGGTGTTAAGTAAAAGCATTGGAGAACCATCCTGTGCTGGGGGCTGAAGGTTACACACTAGGATGGAAAATTTTGTTCTGAACCATGTCTGAAATTATCTGGATTCTTTGGAGATGAGTTTGATTCTCCCTATTCTTGACACATTTCCTCATTGTCTCAAGTGGTAGAATAAAAGGATTTCAAGTCATCATGGTTTCCTATAAATAGTGTTTGTACTTGTGCCCTTGACTGAGTTTTTCTTGCTCTTTTGCAATTAGGGTGTTACAGTGTTCTGTGTGCTAATTGCCTCATTTTTTCTCCCAGTTTGTCCAAGGAGTGACTATTTTAATAGTAATTCAATTTCAATCTACAGAATTATGTATTTGTACCTTTAGAATACAGGCATACCTTTTATAATGCAACTTTTGTAGAATTTACTGAGATGGATACTTAAAACTACATTTTTCATATTTTGAAATATTACTGGGGGTTTTTTCCAAGATTGTGCTTCTTTTCTCTTCCCTTGTTCATGAAGCTAAACTTGTAGCTTCATATTTTCATTTTCTATTTCAAGTATTGTTAATATGAACAAGTATGTTTATCAGAAAAGTATGTTTATCAGAAAATTGACCTCGTACAGGTCGTAGGGCTCTGCTGAACTTCTGTGCATGGAAATACAAATGAAATGTAAATATCCTAAGCTGTAAACTACCTCCTGCCATTTTTTTGTTTGTAAGAAAAATACAAAATGTCAGCATGTTCCCCCTCAGTTATTTGATCTGCAGCTTTGAAATCACTGGCCACAAGATCTGGCTTCTATGTCAGATATTTTAATTTCCCAAAGCTATGTCTGTTTTGAAATAGTGGTTGAGTGCTGCCTGTTCTGTCAATGCATTTGGAATAAATCAGCTTGACTTTTCACCAAAAAAGGCAAACACACACACAAACCATAAGATGTACTTGATTTGTCAGCCAGTTTCCATTTTAAAAAAGGGAAGAAAAGAAATTAAAAGCATCTATGAGCACCTGCTTGTTCACTTGTGCCATATGGGCTTTAAATGCTATGCACTCTGCTCTTGGCCCAGTACAAGGTGTCTAAGGCAAACTGGTACAGTTATTTTTAAATAAATACTTCAACCACATTCATTATCAGCCTATGTTTAATTGAAGGCTCTTTATTGCTTGTTTTTCATCTACTTGGAGGAAGGAAAAATAAAAAGTCTGCTTGAGGTGATTTCTCTCTCTGGAGGTAGAACTAGTAACAAACCTCGTAAGTTCTAACCAAGGTATTCTTTGCTGTGTTGAAACTATTCTTGGGTAAACAGAGAGGCTGTCTGCATTTTTTAGTGCAAGCAAGGCTCATAGCAGTCAAAACTGGTAGGACACCTCACAGAGGTAATAACATGCTCAGTTCTCCAGGGGAATGGCAAGCTCCCTTGTATTTCAGGGTTTACCTTAAGCATTCATGAAAATAGTATTTTAAATCAGCTTTGGCAACAATGTTGTTGCATGGTAAAAAATAGAATAAAATATTTTTGAGCTTAGCTACCTGTAATAGAAAGAAAAAGCCTTTTTTTTTACCTCCCTCCCTGCCTCCAAGTTAAGTTGAAATTAATATTTAATTTTTTCTGAGTGAGGTGTGTGTGTTGCAACTCAGGGCTGTTTATAGCAGATTTCTTATCTTTTATTCTTTACTGTCATTTTGTCTGAAGTTTTAAGTATTCTGTTTATAATAAAATTTTAATCTTATTAATGAAAAACTGTAGAGGGACCACACACACATGAATTAACTGACTTGCATTAGTTGTGTTGATTTCCACCCTCCCACCCCTCCTCGAGGAGTTTAACATTCTAGATTGAAGTGGCTTTGCCTGGAGATTTCCAGATGCTTTACAAAAGTCAGGCTCCTGTCCCAAAATCTGCCTTCTGCTTGAAATGTTGTAGCTGTACTCAGAGAGTGTTGTACATCTGTTGAGTGTTGCAGAACAAAATTATGCAACAGTGGGAAGAACCTGTGGAGGAAAGCAGAGTAATTTGGAATTTGCTTTAGGCAGCAAGGTTAAAATCTGCATTCTTAAGCAAGGTGTCAGGAAATGTTTGACTACAAAATGATTAGTATTTCCCATGGGAAAGACCATACATCTGAGAGCTTGGAGCTTCATAACACAACAAATATTGGCTCTTGAGAGACAGAAATCTGCATTGCTACTTCTACAACTTTCTGCCTTGTGATGGTGCTCCTTAAGATTTTGTCATTTAAATAATAAAGGACTGCAAATCAGGGTGTTCCTTACATGTTTATTCTACTTCTGTTAGCTGCATCACATGCAGTATTTAAGTATTTTTAGGTTGGTTTCTCTTGACTTCAAGACTTCTATTTAGTGTGATGAGTTTTTGCATTGTATTAACTTTTTTTCTTTATTGCAGTGCTCATATCTCTCCCATAAGTATCTTGCCAGCCTCTGCAGAGTAAGTATAATGAAAATATAAAATGTTTGAACTGTGCTCTACTAGAACATGCATAGAAGTTATGTATCCTTTTAAAAAAGTGCAGTAGGTTTGATTACAGTTATGAAGGAACATATTGTAGTGTGAAGGATTTCACGGGTAGCATTTAACACTAATGCAGGAAATACCAAATGCCTGTCAGTGTTGACTGCAGGAGCATGAGAGCATTGTGTGCTTGCATCCAGAGTCCAAAACTTTGGTTTTACACTTAGATACATCATAAGTTTTTTGCTTAATCCTATAATAGCATTCATATTGTAATTTTAGCACAAGTGATACTGAGTACAGTTCAGTGGAATTCTTTGTACATATGTGGAGGAAAAATAAAAGCACAATTTCAGAGTTAAAATGGGATTAAATAGCTTAAGATTTTTACAGGCAGATTTTTAGAGGCCTCTTTTGTGTTGGAGATGAGCTGCCTGAGAGGTGCTCAGCAGAGTAGTCTGTTTCTAAAGAATACTGTTCTTTTCTTGATGAAATTTTTGGTATATCCCCTGTCCTTCATCAGGTACTTGCTGATTTTCTGCTGTACTATTCTTCTCTGGTATTTGTTGGCTTTTGCCTTTTAAGATGACAGCCCTGTTCAGGAGAGGGTGCAGCCACATGTGATGAAGTGGAATCTGATTCTGACCTATTACAGACCCAGGATTTTGCTGTCACATTAATATATAATGCTTTTATAAGTTTTTGTGTATAGTTGTTAAAAAATAGGTTAGTTATTGTAATGTGTTGATTACTCTTAAAATACTGTTGATAAACTTCATAATACTTTTATATAAATCTTAGGGATTCAAAAATAGTAAGTGTAATAATTTCCACTGCCTATTTGGAAAATTTAGTCTCTTTTGCCTTGAAGTACTACCATCAAAGATTCCCGTCATGTAAAGTTTCTCTGCCTTTCTGTGTAGTTGATCAATGCAAAAGTAGAGCTCTTAATAGGACTTCTCTGTCTTTTTTTCTTTTTAGCATTTTAGAAAGAACAATCAGAGCAGCTGTGGAACAGCATCTTTTCGACCTGCAGAGCAGCTTAGATAATGATCTGAAACATATACAGCAACAACGACTGGGCTGTAACAATGAAACAAAAAATCCCAGTGGGGATGAGGAAGGATCTAACAACCAGTAAGGTTTTGTTGTGTCTGTAATGAATTCTGTAGGATTGTGTATCTTAACTTTTCAAAAAAAACCTACCCAAATCCCCCACCTCAACCCGAAAGTTTGGCTGTTGACTTCAGTTTTATCTGTTTTAAAACAAATCTGCTTCCGTAACGTGCCAGTAATCAATAGCTCTTGAAGCAAATATTTTAAATTGATCTTGTAGCTAAAAATGCTGTGAAGTGTATCTGCTTTACTGCTGAATTCTGTGCAAGTAGCACAGGAACTTAAATTTACTCAAGTGCTGTCGTTCTTATCTCACCGATGTGACTTAGGACAAAATTTTAACATATTAAAGCTATTGTAGGTTCTCTTTCTGTTTCAAAACCCTGTCTTTCCATGTCAACAGAGCTACTTTACTGTTTTGGCTGCCAGTGTCAATGAAACAGCCAAAAATGGATAGAATGACCGCTGTGGGTCTATTTGCTTACAGTTCCAGCCTTATTTGATCAGATTTTATTTGTCTTGTAAATCAGGCCAGATTCTGAGTGTAGTGATTGCCATGGCAGCATTTGGAAGCTGGTACATTTTGGTGCTTCATTAAAAATAAGTAGTCGTGATTAATACCCAGACTTTAAAAATGTGTTGTTAAGATTTCAGTACCTAAATTTCTTTGTTGCTCAGAGCTGGAATACGTGAACGGAGCCTGAAACAGATGAAGTGTTCAGCAACTCAAATGCTCTTTTCTAAATTGTTCAATCTTTAGTGGTTTTAGAAGACAGGAATAAAGTTTGCCATGGATCATAAAAGTAATAATCATTGCTGGTAATGATCAATTAAATCTGAGTTTTCGTGCTAAAGATTCAATGTCTTTGAAGTGATTTGTAAGTGGGTGATTGCCTCGCAGCCCTGTAGCAGCTGAATTCCTTCAGTCCCAGTGTAAGTGCTGTAAAGGTTGGCTGATCTCAGAGGGGGAGGCTCCGAGTGCCATCACTGCTGGTTTGAAACCAGTATCCTCCTCTGGCACAGGCACTGTTCCAAATGCTTCTGATCATCGTTCCACTGTGGATTAACTGTAAGAGAGGATACATGATATCTTTCTTCAGGGGGTGTCTGGGTTCTTTAAAGCCGCAGACTGTGCACAAGACAAATACACAGTTAAATTAAGAACTGAAAAAAGCAGTGATCCAGTGCCAATTTCTTAGTACTAACTTAATGGCTGGAATTAAGGAAAAAAAAAGTTAAAATGTTAATTTTCAACCCATCCTGTTTATTATCTCTATATCTGATAGAGAAGGAGCTTTCTTAATGTGGTTTGGAATGCTTTTTGAGTGAGGAGAAGGAAGGCAAAGAAGTCAAAGGCTTGTGATGAATGACAGAGTCATGTGGTGGCACATAAAGAATGTATGTGAATACAAATATGGTGTCAATTAGTTTTAATCTGGCTGTAATGTTACATGCCTTAAGTTGAAGCCTCAGCAGATTAAATGTTAGAAATAATGGGATTTCCCACTGGAGGGGAACGCAGTGACAGTAGCTATAAACTAACTAGCTTCAGTACTGAGAGGAGTGTAGCCACAGCAGTGTCATCAAGTCACTGTAGTTCAGAATGTCATTGCTTCTGGCTGTTGTGTTTTAATTCCTTAGGTTGCTATGATAAGTGTGGGGTGTATGCCTGGCCTTTCAGACAAGAACCAAATAAATATATTTTAATATGTC
Organism: Promerops cafer; assembly: GCA_013398275.1. Taxonomy (NCBI): domain Eukaryota; kingdom Metazoa; phylum Chordata; class Aves; order Passeriformes; family Nectariniidae; genus Promerops; species Promerops cafer. The sequence goes on from VZSE01013530.1 coordinate 1,607,792, forward strand.
TATCATGTCTGGATGTAAAAAAACATCACATAAATAATTAATTTTGCTTACAGGTCAGAATAATTATGTTAAAAAAACCCCAAACAAAAACCAACCTGATGTTTGATAATGTTTAATGGGAGGGAAAAAAGTGTTTCTTTTTTATCTTTTTTTCTTTTAAAGGTGTAACAACAGGTTTCTAAAGTCTTTCTGTTTGTATCTTTAGGAATGATGTTATTGAAGATAATGACACTGGTAGCAGTGAAAATACAGGAGACTGCTCTGAAGTATTGGTTTGCACTGATTTAGACAGTGAAGCTATGAAACATGATACTGTAACTGAGGAAGAAGAAAGCGTTCAGGTGAGAGGAAGAGTCTCCTATATATCAAATCATAAATTGCTGCAACTTTAGTGCTCTAGAGATCCAGGTTCTCCTAAGAGCTTTGATGTAGCACTACATGGTGCTCTTGCTTTGTGCAGTCAGTTTTCTGCCGTGCTGTGCCATGTGCACTGAGAAATTTTGGTGTATTTTGGTGTGACTTGTTTGGACCCTGACTGATATTTTTCCATTCTTCTTTCACAGATACCAGCCCTTCCTTCTGCTGAGGTAAGTCGGTGTATGAGGCATCATAGTACTGGTTAGAACAGCATCTGTGTTAGTAAAGGCTTCCTGAGGAGCAGAAGCTGTGGGGCTGAGATTGCAGCATAGCCCACAGTCACCTTGCATGGATCAGGAAAGGGTAGCAGTCACCTTGAGACTTTGCAGCCTCTTGGCGGTGCTTGTGCTAGGAAGGTGTGGTTTTGTCATTAACTAATTACGGCCTTTCCTCTCTATTTCCAGTTTCTTCTATGGTAGGCAGAGATGTCCTGTTCTTTTCAGCACATCTTTATCTCTTCCCCAGTTGATGCAATCAAGGAATTCTGTAAAATATGTGCTGACAAAAATGAAATCAAGGCTAACAGTTAAAGTGCTAGAGAAGAGAGTATTCTTCCACTCTGTATCAAGCAGCACATATGCAGCTTCTAATGAAAAAATCAAATCTGTAGTTCCTTATTTGCTAACACTTCTGTTGTTACAAATCTAAATGATGAATTCTGTGGGTGGAGAGGTTTGTTACACATATGTAGAGAAGTTTGTGCAATGGTTGTCAGCTTTTTGCCTGTGAGTCCACAAACCTTCCTGAGGGTTTCCTGAAAGACAACCAGATAAGCAAACGTATTGTTAGTGGACTTAAATTAACTAGAAGAATTTAATGGGTCTTTGAACTTGAAAACATGGGAATGGATGCCTTAGCATAGTGAAACTGCATTGTCTGGAATCCGTATTTTTATTAAAAAAAAATGTTTCCATAGTGCTTTTCACTATTGTGATGTGTTCTGCTCTTGGACTTCTGTTTGCTTTTGGGGATTCCAAATGATGCTCTTGAATCACCTAGCAAGCCAAATTTTCCAGTTGTTCCCACAAACTAGCATATTGTTTTGGAATCCCATTCTGTAAATTAAATTTCACAGAATGTATTTATTGTCCTGGTTCATTCCTCATGCTTTAGTGCCAAAACTTGTTCTACAAAAATAATTAGATTGTTATCCTATAGCACAAAATGCATAAAAGATGCTGTTGGATATAAAGGGGAGCATGATGCTTGGAAGTGCACAATAGAAATACCTTTGTTGTCATACCTGGTGTCATTCTTGGGGTTTTTTTTTGCTTTTTAAAAGACTTCTGTCCATTGCTGTCACAGTGGTAAGATGACATTTTTCCATGAAGTTTTGGTTTTTTCAGTGTTAGTTTTTACCATCTTTTTAATACACTGTTTCAAATATTATTGGAGAGTTGTACCTTTTTGGGAGAGGTTAGAGGTGTGGTGATTCTCCTGTGTGGAAGGATTTTGAGAGGAGTGTGTAAGGTTGTAGGAAAAGAAAGCTCTGCATGTGAGTTTTCCTTTGGGCCCAAAATGGAAATAGAAGTAGCTGTTTCCCACAGCTCCAGTAAGTGTGACTGTGCAAGACTTACACAGCTCATCTCCAGGGTGGAAATTACCTGCTGGAGTATGACAGTTGCACTGTAGTTTAAAATTGTTTCCCCAGATTGAAATTTGACTTGAGGACTGAAATAATGTCAACAGAAGAATGGCATTTTTTCTCATACGAGTGTCAGTTGCTGTCAGCAGCATGAAACTGGCAACTGTTGGTGTGTTTGAACTCTCCTGGTAACTTGATGTTATATTCAGATACTGTAAAGATCATTTTGCGAGAATTCTTGAAGTCTAAAACCAAATGACATATTTTATATTTCAAATTTCTTGTATTCCCCCAAATAAGACACTTTTCTGAAGAAATCAAGTACTGGGCTTTGACATAAATACTTCTAATGAACAAAGTGGTGACATGGATTCATCTGAACTTGTTTAGTGAGGTGATGTCATAGAACTGACAGCACTTCTTCATCCCCTTCCAATTCTGTTGCTACTTTATTTAGTAACAGGGATTAGTAGCTCCTTTAAAAAGTTTCAGACTTGTTTCATTTCATATATGCTGGGCACAACTGTTTTTGAGACTAGGGTGTACAAACTGCCATGATTTTAGGCACCCCAAACTTCACGTCATAAGTGACAATTTTAGGTACAACTTTTGTTGAGGAAATAATAATAAATGGTTTATCTGGAGATGGAAAGTCACTGTCTGATTTCTGGTGATTGAAACACCTGGTCACTGGCCTTGAGATGTAAAAATGTCACATGGTTAAAAAGCGTGATTTCCATCCCCACACACAAGGAGCTTTTAGTTCTTGAGGGTGTTTCATGGTCAGAGATGATTATGGAAATGTTTTCTGTTGAGAGAGCCATTCCCAAATCTTTCTAAACATACTTTTCCCCAACAGACTGCAGACATATTATTGAAACCATGTGATGAAGATGAAGATGTTGATGGAGAAAATAACAGTGAAAGGTTTGTGTTTTTCTGTAGTCATACAAACCTATATGATTAACCTACAGCTTTTTTTGTGAACAACTCTATGTTCTGGGCAAGAGAAACAGAAGAATAAAAATTTATTTTCTTTAAAATATTTTGGCACATTTTATTGCTCTTAATGATTGAAGAATTAATATTAGCAATAGTGACTAGCCAGAAAGCTTTGTTAATTTTCAGCTTTAGTTCAGCACTGATTGAAATTTCAGTTTTAGTTCAGTTGAGTTTCAAAATATTTACTCTCTATTTGAGAATAAAGGTCTGAGCTGTTTTTATTTCCAGTTTTGTTCAAGTCTAGTTGTTACTACAATTTGAAATTTAATGTGAACATGAGAGAGTGGAAAAAAGTAATGTAACTTTTATCCCCCAGAGTTTTAATTATTGCCTTAAGTAAATGCATTGCCTATCTGCTTAAACTGCATGGGGTTTGTAAAAAAAATATAAGGGGAGTGTGTAGTCCATTTACTGTCCATTTAGAATGATAATGAGGTCTGTCTCTTCTTTTTAGGGAAAATAGTATATTGCTTGATGGCAATGATAGAATATCTTCAGAGGCGTTTCTGGTAAGAAAGATTTCATTAATATACAGATACACCGCATCTTAGAAGAAATACAAATGTGAAGTAACACAATAAATTTAGTTTTTAACATCTTATGGTGGTTGGTGCTGCAAGGCTTGCAAGACCTCTGTTAGGGAGCTCATCATGTCACTTCACAGAAACAGGGCAGCACAGCAAGTTTATGCTTATGCATCTCATGTAAGAAATGAGATAAATGTAAATAATTGTTGTTGGGGGTGCATGTCTGTATAAAATTTCTAGATGTGCTGGAACTGATTAAGTAACTGATTTCCAGCTGCTAAGTAATAATAAAATTGTTCTGTTCTTTGAATACAGGATTCAAGTAGCAAGACTTGTGATCTTAATGCAAACACTGATTCAGAGGTGTTGGGGGATGGCAGCGTTAATGTTCCCGAGGAAGCTCCGGGTGTCCAAGTACCACATCTGGATCTGAAGAATGTATCTGATGGTGACAAATGGGAAGGTAATTTTCACTCCTTAGCTCACAGTGTAGTTAGGGAGGAGTGATAAATAAAACCATTTACAAAGTAGAAGCAGCAGACAGCGACATGTTCCTGTACACGTGGTAAGATCAACCAGGTCATGACATAGGTCTCGTCTTGTTTCAGAACCATCTGCAACTTAATTAAGGACCTTAAAAAAATACAAGGAAAAAATAAAGAAAGCAAAAAAGTCCAAGTTTCATTCTAGGTGGCATGTTTTGTTTTATTTTTGCTTTTTATTGTTTTAAAAGTTCCATGACCCTGAGTCTCATCCAAGTCTTTAAAAACACTTTGTCTAATTATATAATTTAGTTAAAATTCTCATTGTGTCTTGTTTGTCATTGTTTCATTAAATATAAACTATTGAATTAGCTGAATTTGACTTAAAATCACTACCCTGCCAGACACAATAGTTTATATTTCAGATTTTCAGAAAAATCTGTCAGTTGTTTTGGTTTCCATGTCATTGGACATCTTGAAGTAGCTCTGAATTTTCAAATAAAGGCTAAAGTTGCAGATGGATATTTTTCTGTGCCCCTTCTCCTTCCACAATTTGCATTTTAGGAGAAGAAAAATACTTGTAACAGTTTTCTCTCAGACAGGATTCCCTATGTTTGTGACCTTATTCTTCACTGCCTTCCAGGCTTAGCAATCCCCTGAGCTTGTGACTTGGCTGAATTTTATTGCTCAAATGTCTGGAAATAACTCTTAAGACTTTTGTTTTACTTAAAACAACCATGAGCCCTTTGTAACCAGAGCAAAACACTCTTGTCAATACCTTCTTTTCAAAATACTTCTTTTTATGTCTTCCTTATATCATGTTTCCTCTGCCTGGTGTTGATATTTGGAGTCATCACACCTTAAAAAATGCAAGTGATCTAAGCTGCTAAACCACTGTGAGCTGTCACTGACAGTGCTGTGGCCACAGGCCACTCGTTTCTGGTTTGGAAAACTTGCAATACAACTTGATAGATGGTAGTGCAGGTAAACTCTGCAGGGACAGGGTTTTGACTTTCAGCAGGCTCTTCCAGTGACAGCTGTTCCTTGAGATGCCTTTAAGAGTCACAGTGAAACCTTAGCGAGGCAGTGGTAACAAGGAATCACTGCACTTAGCTTGTGGTTCCAGTGTTGGAAATACTAAAATGGGGGAAGTAAAGCTGGAATGTGTGTTGTGTAAGGGTGCAGCGTAGAGCTGTCACACAGCAGCACATACAGCTTTGTCCTGAAGCCCAAGTGGTGAGAACTGATTGTTAGTTTGTCACTGCTGTTGACTGTTTTGCAAATTAATTGCCTTCATGAGTCCACACTTCCCTTTTAACCCTTTTGCAAATAATGAGGTTTGCAACTTGTGATTGGCTTCATTCGTTTTGTACAGTATTTGCTGGTTGGTGCTCTTGAGCCCTAGCAAACTGCTCATTCAGAGTATGTCTTGGCACTGAGAAGTCAAATTGCATGCACCCAAAGACACTGAGTCCAGATTTTCATTCTTGTTGCCCAAGTTAAGAACAGTCTAAAGCTAAAAAAACCATAAAGATCCTGCTTATGTTTTCAGTGTTTTATTTAGTTTAATTGCATACTTGCACATTACTTTTCGTTGCATCCTCTATTTGTGTTAAGATGACTTAATATGTATTCTCAGAAGGTTTGTGGCATCCATTTTCATTATTTCCTTAAATTTGCTCATGAAATTGCTTTTGGTTTTACTTCCCCAAATATGTTTATGACTCTTGTTTTGAAAATAAAGCAGCATATCTTTTATAAATTTATATTATAACTTCTTGGTATTTAATCATGTCCTTTGGAAGAGGTCTTATTTCAGTGTGAAGTATTTGAACGTTGACTGTTCTTCAGTCCTGTTTAGGGTGGTTATTAGGAACTCAGCCTTCCAAGGCACTGCAAATCCTTGTGGCATTCCATTGAAGTAGAGTGACTGTGTTAAGAAATCTGTACTAGTCCAAATTCAGTTACAAGATTTGGGTTATTAAAGCCAATCTAATAGAAAATTCAAAGGCCTGTGTGCAACAGAGTTCATGAAAATCAACATCAAATGCTTGCTGGCCCAAGGCAAAAATGCAGGATGGTTGATTTATATTTCTGAGTATTTTTTCTGCATTTGTCCTGCTTTTTGGAAATCACCACATCTCTATTATTTACAAGCTCTGAGCAAAAACATTAGAGCTTGGCTTTTGTTCATGTGAGGATGCATGAGTCTCTTATTAAACTGCAGTAAGTCTTTACTATTCCTCTACCAGTTCTTTGTAAACCTTTCCAGTAAAAAGTTCAAATTGGCTGAGGACTGAGCATCCTTACCTGCCATGGGAATTGCTTGGAAGCTGAGAGTGCTCAGGGCCTGGTCCAAAAAGATGGGATGTTTTCCCCTGGTACTGTATCTTCCTGCTTTACATGTTATGTATAGTTTGTTCTGACTGTGCTGTGTGTTCACTTTAGTATTTTTGCCATTCTTTTTCATTTTATTAGCGCCATGCCCTATCACTTTCCCCCTCATTGATTTCAAAACAATGCATCTGCAGAGAGAAGGGGAGGGTAAGTATGGTTCGCCATACGTTCAGTTATCTGCCTTTTCATAGTTGATGGTTTGCTTTCTAACTAACCCTTCACCTGCTGTCCCTTATATCTTGGGAATATTCTGATCTGCAGTTTTTTTGTTGATTCAAAAAGGTCCCCTTCTTGTATCTTGTACTGTGCAAACAGGCAAGATCACAGCTGTAAAACAACAAAAAAATTCCCTATCATACTTAGTAAATGTGCAGTGGAAAGCAGGTACAAGGGTTATTTTTTTTTAAAGATTACTTTGTGGGTTTTATTGTTGTTCTGCACACTTTGAACCCAGTTTTCAAATTTCTGATTTGAACTAGAGAAAAAACAGGCAACTCTGAAAGGAAAAGGGGGGTGGGATTTTAAATTCAAGTAATTGAAAGGCTATGTCAGCTTTTTTTTAGACAGCAAGAAAACCATGTCAAGGAATTATGAGGAATGTTAGCAAGGAGCTTTGCATAGGGATTTGAAAGAATTGATTGTTTTGGAATCTCTCTCCTAAAAAATCACCTTCCACAAATTAAGAAATCTCTTTTTCTCAGTGGTGTCAAGATAGATTTTATCATAAAACCCAAAAATACTCCTTGAGAAAGACTTAAGCAAATGGGCATTGTTCCTAAAGAGCTACTGTCAGACTTACCTTCTTCCAAACCAAGAGGACAACCTTTCAAAGTATATGTGTACAGTATGAAAATTGACTTCCACAGCAAAATACTGCAATGAACAATAAACATATTATTCTTACTTTATTTCTGATACCTAAATAAGGCTGTATTACACTGTTGAACTGCTCAGAAATGCATACTCCCAAGATACACTTTGAAAAAGGGATCCTAGTGTGCATACTTCATTTCAGTACCTTTTTCTTTCAGTTATATGACAGAATTTGTAGCTTTCTGACGTATGTCACTATTTTTATTCACTTTGTATATGACACCACATCCTCTAGAGCATACAAGACTAAGCATTGGGTTCGCATTTTTGTTTCAACTCGTGTTTATAGTTCTGTTAACAGAAAAGTACCATTTTGTGTCTTTTTTTTATCTTCTAGATCCATTTCCTGCTTTCAAGTCTTGGCAGGAGGACAGTGAATCTGGAGAAGCTCAGCTTTCCCCACAGGCTGGGAGGATGACTAATCATCCATTGGAAGAGGACTGTCATCCCATATTGTCACATCGGAGTTTGGATTTTGGGCAAAGCCAGCGTTTCTTACACGATCCAGAAACGTTAGACTCTTCCTCCAAAGCACTTTCTTTTGTTAGGTGTGTATTTTAATGCAGTCTGCTGGGCAGGACATGTTACTGCCAGATGAAAATACAGCTGTTTGAGATGGCTGCGGGTTTTCCTGATCTGAATGAACTGAAGACAAAGGTCAGATGTAGCACTGTGTGGCCATTGGGCTTCTCTGCCTGCCCAGGAACTGCTGGAGTGAGTCAGAGCAGAGGTTCAGCTGGGGTGGGATCCTGTCTCTCCAAGTGGCCTTTGACAGATGCTTTGACAGGGAAAGGATAAAAATAGGACAAGATTGCAGAGCTTTCCCTGGCATTTGGTGAGGGCTTCGGACAAGTGGCACTTCCTGGGCTGAAAGTAGTATTTATATCCTTTGTTTACCAGGCTTTGCTAGACTCTGGTCTGTGATTTTATGTAAGCTCTGGCTTTTTTTCTTGTATTTTTTTAACCTAGTTTATTAAAGTAGATTTGTCACTAAACAAGCTGCAGGTTATTTGTATGACCTGGCCAGTGTGACTCTCCAAAACTGTAAATAACCCGTGACCTATACTGTCTGCTGCTATTACTGGGAGAGGGAAGTTGAGAAGAATTTTTGTGCTTGTTAGGGAAGAAATAATCTCATAAAAATGAGAAAGCCCAAAGCAGGAGATTGGAACAAGTTTAGAGTGTCTAGCTGTCTGGCAGATTTATTGATGCACAAAGATCCTTGTGCAAGTTTTCTCCGGTTAGCCACGGAAGATATTTAACAAGTGCTGTTAAAATGATGTAGAAGACTGACGTGCAGAAAAGTGCTGATGATAATAGCTGTTCTCCTCATTCTGAAACTAATAAGGATCTGCTCCTTATTAGCACTAATCTTACTAGATTAGTATTGCTGATGTCTTGAACTACGTAGATTTTACTGGCTATGTTGAGGGGTGTTTCAGGCACCTTGTGTTCTGGAAAATTCTCATGTCAGTCTTGAAACAAAAAGTGCTGTGCAAGATCAGCAAATGTCAAGGAGCTGTGTGAAAGATGATATAGAACCAAAACCACATACTTTAGAAGTCTATTAGTAAAATTTAAGAAATTTATTAGTAAGACTGACAAATTATGGGGATACTTTTTGGCTTAATTATCTCTTAACTTGCCTGAGACAGTTGATTGAAGCTGTTTAATTACCAAGGACCGTTCAGTGGTATTTTCTAGCCTGGGCTTTATTCTGTGCCCAGTACTTGAAGAACAACTGAGTATATAGTAACTTAGGTTAGAAAGTTGGCAATTAATGGTACATTACCCTTGAATTTCAGATACGGTTTTTCTGTAGTGGGTATTACTGATGTTAGGGAGACAAAAGTAACATCACATCTTGAAGGCAGCTCAAAGCAGTTTGAGTAAACAGCTCTGAAAACTTGAAATTGATGGATTATGAACTGGAGAAAAAATGAAATTATTAATCTCTTAAATGTACGTATTGTTTGCACTCTTTTAATTATCTAAATGACATTTAAAAAATGTTTTTAAACAGAACACGAAGAGCATCCTTTAGCTCAAAAGATGACAAAAGGGAAGACAAGACACCTTATCAGCTTGTCAAGAAATTACAGAAAAAAATAAAGCAATTTGAGGAACAGTTTGAAAAAGAGAAAAACAGTAAGGTAGGTTAGCACTTTTGTCTCTACTGAGGGTAAAGGACTGCATGCAAGGGCTGAGTGACTCTTGTAGTTCATCACTGAATAACTGTATTCACAAATGAGAATTTTGTTACACACTGCTGTCTGCGAAAGAGCAACAGCAATATTAGAAAATATGCCAGAGCCAAAGGAGGACAGAGTGACAGTTCTGCTGTGAGACTGAGGGCATTTCAGATGAGATGTTTGGAAAAGCAGAAGTATCTTACCACCCTCTGGTTCAGCTGCTGAAGTTGTTTCAGTTTTATTTTCACAAGTGTTGTCCTTATGTTGGCACTGAGATCTGATCTGATACTGAGTGGCATTCCTGTAACTGTTCACAATTCACCGTCACAAATAGTACCAAATCTTGAAAGAAGCATTTATAAACAAGATTTAGTCTGTTTGTTTTAATATGTAATGTATTTGTATTTTTTTCAGCCCTCCTATAGTGATATTGCAGCCAATCCAAAAGTTCTAAAGTGGATGACTGAACTTACCAAATTGAGAAAGCAAATAAAAGGTAAGAGATTGCTACAGTTCCTTGTTCTTTACCAACACAAATTATCCCCATGACTAAAATGGCTAAGTCATTCAGTAAAATACCACAGCACAAAAAAAATGTTTCATTTCTACATGCTGCACTATTCAAAAATCAAATTATTCTTACGGCTTTAGTTCTTTAGGAGAGAAACTTCCCCTATGTGAATTGCTATGTTCCTGTACTTGCAGTTAAACAAACTGAGAGTGTTACTTCTTTTAAACCTTTGGATTGAGCAATTTTTCCCATTTCAGATGCAAAGCAGAGGAGCTCAGAGGGAGAATTCATACCTCAAACACGTCCACGAAGTAACACTCTTCCAAAAAGCTTTGGTTCCTCTCTTGACCAAGAGGATGAAGAAAATGAAGATGAGATGCGGGTTGTGCAGAAAGAGAAGAAGCCCACCAAGGAGGCTACACTTGAACTCATTTTGAAGAGATTAAAGGAAAAACGAGTTGAGAGATGTTTACCAGAAGATATAAAGGTAAGCATAAGGTTATGGATAGCTCTTTCTAAGAGAGTAAGGGGGAAATAGAGCACTTGAGATGCCACTTTATCAACACGATGGTGCCTCTGGCTAGCAGCCCTTTGCCAGGCCATCATATTTCAGACTCAGTGGGAAAATTATCAACATGAACCACATTTTCCTTGCTCTATATGAAAATATTTACAAGTATGTGCTGACAGTATTGAACAGGTTTAAATGGAGGAAGATGGGTTGTATGATGTTGACTAAGCTAAGTTTGGCTTAGTTGTTTGTATAGCGAGTAAAAGTGACTTGTGTTTGATTAATTGCTAATTATTCTTGATAGAAAATGACAAAGGACCATTTGGTAGAAGAGAAAACATCTCTCCAGAAGAGCCTCCTGTATTATGAAAGCCAGCATGGACGGCCGGTAATGCTTGGCTTTATTTCAGACTGTGTCATTGTGTGCATAGGCAGCAGTAACTCTGGAGCAATACTAAGACCAGAATTTAATGCTGGTGTGGGGGGTTCTTCTTTTTCCTTCTTCAAAACACAAAGGTATCTGTTGGCCTCCATGTTGCCATCTGAGGAACTTGCTGCATTGACTTCTAAAAAAAGAAAAAAGTATATATTAATAGGCCCTCTTTTCAGAAATCAGCAGGTTATTGGAGTGTGCAAAGTGATGGGTGTCACTTGGTGCCATATATGTCTGTGAGGCAAAGAGATGTCTTAAAAATAAACAAGATTATTGAATTTCCTGGGAAAAGAATGGAAATATTATTCTGGATTTCACAGAAACAGAAATTAAGACAGTTCCCACCCCCCTTCTCTACAGTTTCATCTTTTTCTTTTTTCCCTTTCATTTCTGTAGAACCATCGTCATTGCCAGGCACACATCTTTTCCCCCAGTTCTTGGTCCCTTTTTTGCCTTTTTTCCATGGATATTTAATGTCAGAGGGTTTGCCTGTGCTGAAGCTCCCCTAATTTTTAGGAAGTGTTTAAACCTTTTCCCTGAAAAATACAGGGTGTTAAAGCGAGAGAATGAAAAAGCAGCCACTTATTCCCTTTTATCTGCATAAACTCCCTTTCATACACACAATTTAAGGTAGTTTTATATTCCTAGTTGGAATGTTGGTGGCCTGGCAGGAGAAGCACACGACTTTGTGTTTGCTTGTCTGTGATTGAGTGACCGGTATAATTAATTCTGTGGTTTCTCTGCCTCTAGGTTACTAGAGAAGAAAGACATATTGTGAAGCCACTTTATGACAGATACAGACTTGTAAAACAAATGTTAACTAGAGCAAGCATTACTCCTATTCTTGTGAGTAAAACAAATGCTATTTCTATTTATTTTCCCACTTCTGAACAGCAAGGCTGCCTTTAGAAGAGCTAGTAACACTGTTCTGTGAAGCATCTTTCATGTGGAAGATATAAGATACTGTTGTCATTGTACTTGAGGCACTTGACTGATTTACTGCTGAGAACAGAGCAGTTCCAAGCTGTCTGTGACCTTGATGGCTCTTGGGGGTTAAATGTTTCTCTGTGGAAGTAAGTGAGCTGTGCTAACTTGCTGTGGCTGAGATGTTCCTAAGTGCCTGTGCTAGGTATGGATCCACAGGACACACTGTACTTTTAGTCCTCCCCAGAATAGTAACACCAGTTGCAGTGCAGGTTGTTGTCAGCAGAGGCTTGAGTGACAGGATTGCCATCAGAACCATTTCATTCCTTCGTGCTTCCCCAGAGAGAGACATATTACAAGCACCTGCAGCATCTGTGCAACATCCGTGCTTTTTCATTGTGTTTTCACTTCATTTCCTTCTGAATTTTCTGTCCTCTCTCTGTGGTCTTCTAAGAGATGAGGAAGAAAAGTTTTCATACTGTGCAAGGAAATTGATGTAACCTTGTTTATAGTACCTGGGGAGTGACAGCCAACTGGTTTTGTTCTGCATGTGCCATAATCCAAGCCTTGCGTACTGACCCAGACTTGCAAAATACCTGCTTGGATGTTGGCTGCTGACCCTTTTAGAAGGAAGGGACTGCATAGCTGATGTGAGATAATCTCTTTGCATACAGACAGTTCTTCCCAGACACAGGTAGCTGGGCTTAGTCAGCAGGAACTTAATCTGCTGTTTACATTGTCACTGACAGTTCTTAGCACTCCCATCTAAGCTGAACTATGTTGAGATAAAGGGACCAGGTCAAGATTCTGCCTTTCTTGCACGTACATTTTTTTGGTAGCTCCTTTTAAAGAAAACATTATTTGCATCACAGTCAAGTTGAAGGGCTTTTATATCAGAGTCCCTTTCTGAACTCCATAAACACAGGTTAGGCACTGATGTGTTTCTCTGTGACTGGTGAGTTACAGTTTTTTGGTAGTGCCCTTGACTGATTGAGCTCTATCCCATCTCTTCCCTCAGAAATCTGACTCCTCAGCTGAAATGGGTTTTACATTCTGGGTAGCTGTTTGACTGTACCATAGTCATTCTGGTTTTTTTGGCTGTGAAATAAAGGGATGGGTAATAGCCCACCAGAAGGATTTTAAATTCAGGAGAGATGTCAGTAACACAATTCCTAATCTGTGCTGTAGGCAGCACCTGTAAAATCTTTTTCACAGGTCTTTCCTTTTGAAACCTATAAGTGATATGAGGAGGTCTCTCTTACTGCCAAGGATTGTTCAGTGGTAGCTTCTAAGTAGTCTATATTCAGTGCTAGATATTTCAAGAATGGATTTTCAGGTTTATGTGATAATTGATTCCATGAGGTATCTCACTGTATCACTAATGACATGCACTGAAGCCTTTATGGAAATGTCCAGAGAAGCAGGAAACTATTTACCTTCCATGAAGTGAAGTTTTTGACAGGTCATTGTCTGTGGCTCTTGTGTTTCACCTTTTTCCTGTCCAGAGACCATCTGTTGGAATTGCTTCTGCTGTCTGGGGATAAGGGATGAGCAGGACATTATGGCAGGTGTGCAAGAGGTACCTGGGCAGCACAGGGATACCTGCTTTAGGCTGGAGTTCAAAGGATTTTGACTCTGAGGTGACAACAGATAGCTCTGATTTCACACTTCCAACTGCAGGGCCTCAGAGTGGTCTGGATAAAGAACCTGGCAGGATTATTCCCAGTGGATGCCTGGCAGGAGATAACCAGCTCTGGCCTCTGTAACTGTGCTTTGGTTTGGGAGGAACAAGACTAAATACAAAATTCAGAGCTATCATTGCATTTTATGAGTCTTCTACAAAACATGGAGTGAGCAAATGCTTTTCATTCTAAGTCTGAAAAGAAATATTTTAAAATAAATTATAAGCTACAACATTTATTTCTGTGTCAAGGATATCTTGGGTATCTGAGCTTTTTGGATTGTATGGTTATTTTGTTTGTGCTCTGTAAGTATGTTTGCAGTCTTTTATTCATCTCAAAGAGGAAATACTGGGCGACTTCAACGTAATTCTGACTTCAAACAGCACTTGATGTCTTACTGTACATTTTGAAACAAATTTCCATCTTTTCAGGGATCACCATCAACCAAGCGGCGGGGGCAGATGTTACAGCCCATTATTGAAGGTGAAACTGCCCATTTTTTTGAAGAAATTAAGGTAGGTGCAGTGCATTTAAAAAATAATTCCCAGCACTTGTAATAGTGAACTGAAATACATCATACTTGTTCTGAATTTCTGTTTTCACTTCCAGGAAGAAGAGGAGGAAAGTGATGGTTTATGTACAGACCTGAATGATATCCTAAAAACTGCTGCCCAAACACAGCCCGTTCTAAGCCCAGTTGAAAACTCTGAGTCTGATATTGAAGATGGTCAAGAGAAACTCACCCGGGACCTGAGGCTCTCCAGCACCCGAGCTGCTTCTATGTATGGACAATTAAGTGGATAATTTAATTATAGTAGTTGTAATTATTGCAGTTAGAGGAATGATACTAAATCTATGATGCTGGGTAAAAGGGAGTGACATGTTCAGCACTTCTCAGGAAATGTTTGGATTGCATGAGTCGTCTTTGCTCTGACATGTCTGACTAAGATCTTTTTGTACTCAGTGAATTATTTAGTATCTTCTAAACCTTCTTCAGCCTTACTTGAGCTGTGTAGACAGCAGAAAATTTATACCCCTTTATTAACTGCTAGTTTGTTCTCAATATTTCACTTTCAAACTGACAGCATGTTCCTTATGAGCCAGACAAATAAATTATTAGTGCAGCTAGCTCAGTTGTTTCTGAGGAATTTAAATTCTATTGTACGGCCAACATATTTTTCTTTCACTTGAAATTTTTAGGCCTGAATTATTGGAGCAACTGTGGAAAGCCAGAGCTGAGAAAAAGAAGCTACGTAAGACATTACGAGAATTTGAAGAGGAGTTTTATCAGCAGAATGGAAGGTTTGTTTAGCAGAAAACCAGATGCTGGGCTGCAGCCTCATTAGATAGCCAAGTGTATTTGCTAACTTTGAATGTTGTCAGCTGGAATCTGATCTGTTTTGATCTGCTGTGAATAATCTCCTGAGGGAGATAACTTTGTGTATTTTTAACAGTTCCATTAAAAAAAAATAGCATTTAAAAATACCTACTAAAAAGTATGATTTTTTTATTTTAAAAACCCCATATTATCTCTGTTCTGTAACATAGGGCAGGAAAATTTTCCCATTTGCCCCTTGTTCCAGTAGGTCAATTCTGGCAGTGGATATTTGCTTTACCAGTAAAGGTTTTTATAACTTTTGTTCTTCTCCATATCGTTTACTTCTTTTAGGCTTCTTGTCTGAATTTGTTTTGTCATGGATTGGATTGCATTGCTGCCCATTGTATTTTTGAGATGTCTCATCTCATGAACAAAACTAACAAGACTCCTAAGAGGTCACTTTCTGGACTAGCAAATACTCTCACTTGGCTGTGCCATCTCCTGTATTTCTCCTGAACTACAAACTCCTGGGCCACTGGTCACACAAATTCCAGTAACGTGGCTTCATCATGCACTTACTGAATTTGGGACAAAACTCCTTTTGACTTCAGTAGCAAACAATGAGATTAATCATATTAATAGATTATTTATGCTCTGCTGCCAATTTGTGGGTCAATCTACTTACAGTAAAAAACACAGATTGA
This sequence comes from Promerops cafer, assembly GCA_013398275.1. NCBI lineage: Eukaryota > Metazoa > Chordata > Aves > Passeriformes > Nectariniidae > Promerops > Promerops cafer. The sequence continues at coordinate 1,623,350 of VZSE01013530.1, forward strand.
CTTAAATTTGTCTTTTTCTGTAGTGTGTACACAGGATCTGAAATGAAACTCTTCATATCCTGTTAGTAAAATTCCTAGGAGAGCTTAGGGCAATGATTATTACCCAATGCTGCAGCAGTTCTGCTGAATAAATGCTGCTGGGTTTTCAAGTCAGTGTTTTCAGGTGATGGCAGTTTTAACTACAATAAACTGAAATATAATGTCATGACTGTTATTGGTGAACAAGCTGCCAATAATATTTTCATCTGCCCTAGAATAACTTCCTGTAGCTGCTTCTGTGTTTGGCTTGCTGCAGGATGGAGGATGCAGTTAAAATGTTGATGATTTTCTTTTTACAGGAATGTACAGAAAGAAGATCGGGTCCCAATGCTGGATGAGTACAGGGAGTACAAGAAAATCAAAGCCAAACTGAGGCTGTTAGAAGTCCTTATCAGCAAACAAGATTCTTCAAAATCAATTTAAATTATATTCCTCCAACCTGTTGAGTAACATGCTGTTTCCATATACTACCCCTGTACTTATTGGGTGCTTGTGTTCATGTGTCATGCACTGTTGAAGGAATCCAGTTTGTGCACTTTACTGTGGTGCCACTAGGACATGTTTGAAGGGTAAGTAGGTCCTGTCTAGAGAGCAAATAAGGTTTCTGAGTTTGAGACTGCTCTATCCAACTTTAGCAAACACAGTTTCCATCGAAGTTTTGTATTCCAGATGCATCCATCCTGTTCCAAAACAACATAGCTTTTTTTTTTTCTTTAGCATTCAAGAACTTTGAGACTTTTGTTATTACCAACCTTTTGTATGTTGAAGAAATTAATATTGTAATGCTACACCGAACTATTCCTCTTGCCTAAAAATATCAGCAAATTAAGGGTACAGCTCTTAATTCTTGGAACACTTAAACAGACTGTAATTCCTTTCAAAGGACTGCTGTGGAACAACTTTGATTTTTTGGTATTCTAAATTGCGCCTGTACACAGTAATAATTAACGTCTATGGATTTTGCTCATTAGCGGTCACGTTTCCTCCTTGATAAAGATGACAGTGGACAAACCAGAAAGTGACCTTTTCTTAGTGGCTTTTAAACCTTGGAAAACTGAAAAGTTCAATCACATGCTACCTACAGGACTCATGTCATTGTTGTTCATTTGATCCCTTTTTCGGTTGTTGTTTATCAGCCAGTGGTGACATAGTGTTTGGGCTGAATTGGATACGGCATCTCCGCTTCCGGAAGATTTGAGGAGCACAGTGAACACTTTGGTGGTTGGGAAATCTGATGGCACTCAGACTTGTGTGGCTCCACAGAAAGGAGCTGGCTTAGGACAGTTAAAATCCCACTGTACCTGAAATGAGTATGGTGTCAAGGGCTAAAATCAGTGTAGTTAATGTGCACCACAGGGAGAACCGTCGGTTTGGAGTGGAAAGATTACTGCTGTTTATCACGGTTTTGTTTTACAGTTGGAGAATAAAAATACATTATCTAATCCTTACGATGTAAGCAAAACAGTTTATGGGCCTTGCATGATTTAGCTTCAGAATTGAATCTAAATAATGTTTTGAGTATCATCTGCTGTGCTGAATGATGATTTAGGGTCTAGCTTTGCTCTGCAGCAGCCATCCGCAGCTGTTTCTGATCTGGCAAAATCAAAATGTTAATTTCAGCTGGTGCTTTCTCAGTTTTTGTTTTTTTTATTTCAGTGTATCAGTTTGATTGTGGCCATGTTTTGCATGCACCTACTCTTGCCGCATGTTTTTATGACTGGCTAATGTCAACATAGCAATGATTCACTCTGCTTTATGAAAGACCAAAAATGAACTTTCTCACGATGTAAGAAATGGCTCGCACGTAACCTCAGAGACTTGCTGTTCTGTCATGAAGCATATGAAATAGGTTGCAAGTAGGATTTTTAGTGCTCAGATTTTCATTTGTGTACTGTAGAATACTTCTTGGTTGTTTTACTCTGCTTGTAGGCATGTAATTTTGGAATTCAGAAAAAAAAAAGCACTAAAACTATTGAGCACTGGTGGTATGCCTTTTTTTCTTTTATTTTTTTTTTTTTAACTGCAAAGTGATCTGGGACCTTAGAGAATTATGAGGTTAATCTAGTCTTGAGACCATTTACCAATTTTATTCAGTTCCATTGTGCAATGTACACTTCAGTTCTTTTTCTATCAGTCTGCAGACACGGGTGTATCCAAACATTGAAACTAATGTGTACTGTATAGTGTTGTACATGAATGTTTGTGTTTTATATACCACATGCAAAATGTCAATATGCACTATTTAAATGTTTTAAATAATATATTCCTCCTTTATAATGCTTAAATCTATATGATTCCAATATTTTTATAAGTGAGTGAGTGATCAGACTGGTTCCAATTCAGAATTAACAGCTGCTTTGTGTTTGTTATGCAGTGTTTGGCTGTTTATTCAGTATAGTAGATAAGCATGGCAACAGTTATGCTGAGTGTGTTTTGTGCCATCCTTGTTGAGCAATAAATAAATGGTAGAACTAGGCATTTTGTGATATAACAGTTTTACTTTGGTAAAAGCAAAACCTATATATCTATATGGATATATAGATATGGAATATATATAACTAAACCAGATATAATTGCATTGCTATGTCTGGTGCTCATTGTATAGACTTTTATAATAAAAGTACCTTAACCTTTATTGTCTTGTATCTTTGTTTCTCATCATGCTTTCTCCTCCACTGCCTTCTCTTAAAAACGAGTGCTGGGTCCTTTGCTGCTCCTGTTGGTAGCTGCAGGGCATTGTGAGGTGGGTCGGAATGCCGCGGTCCGCCCTGGTGGTGGCTCGGGTGAAACTGCCTCGGCTGGAGCCGCCTTCTCCCCGTGCCGGCTGAGCGGGAGAGGGGCCGGCGCTCCCGGCCTGACAGCCTGGATCGTGGTGCCGGCTGGGCTTCAGCTCCTGCTGGAGTGACGCAGGGCACACGGGGAGTCTGGCTGCTTCCTGCCCCAGCAGCAGCAGGCTGGGAGCAGAGCGGGCAGGGAGCCACCACTGGGACAGTTCATTCACTGCCAGTGAACGCACCCTCAGCTGAGCTCATCGGTTGTGTCTCTGTATCCATGAGGATCTCTCATCCCTGGAATCAGTACTGCAGCAGTTACTGCTGTTTGTGGCCAGGAAACACTGTTCTTGCACACTGCTGCAGACACCAGGGGATGCTTTTCCTCTGAACCAAATAGCCTTTATTTCATATTATGTTGTTGTGAGTCCATAGAAAGTGGTCCAGGTCTTTAAAGCTGACTCTTGTGTTCTATTCTGTGAAGATCCACCTCTCTTCAGCCTAAGGCGTGGCAGGGGCTGAAGAACTCCTGGAGGTGAAGACTCTGCTTGTGGATGTGTGGCACTGCAGGTAAATGGGAACAAGAAACCAGGAAGTTGAGGGAGCAAGTGAGGGAGAGGAGATGGAAGGCAGCCTTGGGCATGTTCTTTGGGTTGGGATGGAATAACCTTCCCTCTGATCACATGGCCTTTCTCTAGAAACAGGGAAAGAAACTCTTAGGACATTGGCCTGAAGAATGAACAAGGTTCCTACTGCTCTCTTTTACAATCCCCCATTTTTCCTTAATTACATTATTTATTCAGTGAAGCTTGCTGTGATCAGGACACTAATAAGGAAACAGAATTCCCTCAAAGACTGGTTTAGTGGGAACTGCTGCAAATCGATGTGCATTGAACTAAGATTTTAATGAGGAAAATAACTGTGTTGAACACAGAATGGAGAAGCATGTTTTTGAGTGTGCAAAAAGCTTGGTTCTATTAGGAAAATCTGTTACTGGAGAACCAGTTCTGAGACAACACAAGACCAGAGTTTTCCAAGCTTTCCCTCTTCAGACACATTTGCCTGAGCTGTTGTGTCACTGCAGGGCACAGAGCTTGCAGGGGAAAGGCTGTGGAGAGGGTGTCCCGTGCCCCAGGGGAGTGGTGTGAGGTTGAGGAGTGCTTGAAAGCCCTTTTGGGAAGTTCTGGGAGAGGAAATGTGTCCAAAGGTTTTGAAGCTCTGTATGAGAGGGCTGCCAGGAGGAGGAAAGGTTGAGGATGCCAAAGGTGCCACACACCTGCTTTTCTGCTGTCAGGCTATTGAGTAATCAGGATAAACACATAATCAGTGACCTATGTGTTCTGGGACAAGTATCCTGGTCTACTGCCTGGCAACAAGATCCCTTTGGAGGGGCAGGGAAGAGGGGTTTTGTTTTTAAAACTGGTCCCTTTAGAAGAGAGCGGATGGCTTGGCTTGGCCAGGAGACCAAAGTACAAAGTCAGTGACCCCTGGCAGGGGTACTGTGTGCCCTGTGTTCCCTGACTGTGCTGTTGGGCTGGAACTCCCCTCCTGGGACCCTTTGAATGCCTCTGCTCCCTCCTCCGTGACCCTGCTCCTCCACACCGGGAATACACACAGGGAGAACAGAGCCCGTGTAGCAGCGTGATAATGCAGGACATCGGCTTTAAAATACAGCAGCTTGTAGGATTAGTCTAAGATTCAGGGGCTTTGGGGGCTGGGGCTGTGTGTCATGCAGGAGCCGAAATGTGCAGCAGCAGAACTTGCCTGGACAGGGACTGGGGGGAGCAGCGGGTGCTGCATCCCGGTGCTGGCCCCGGCTTTTCCCGTGGCAGTGTCCGGATGGCGCCTGGGCACGTGTTTTCCTTCTGCAGCTGAGCCCTAGCGATAAACAGACAGCGGTGACTGCCCGGGCGTGCACAGCTTCTGGCCGGCACATAACTTGTCTCTAGGGCTACGGGAATACAGGGATTGAGGAGTAAAAAGGATGTTCCCGGAATCCCGGCTGCTGCAAGGATGAAGCGAAGCGCCCTCTGGTGCCGACAGCTGCGAGCTCCTGAGCCAAGGAAAAGGTTTGCGGTTTTTCCTGAAAGCTTAAATTTATTATTTTTTTTCTCTGACGGTAACAGATACCTGCGGTAGGAACTGTTGAGAGATAAGCATTAACCTCGGCAGCTGATGCATGAACGGAGCAAGGGTCGGGGGAAGGGAGGGCGGATGTGAGGGAACAGGTCCGGGATGCTGCCCGGGCTCGGGATCTGCTCCCTTGGTCACAGAGCTGAGTCTCAGAGCTGCCCGGAACGGGGCAGAGGAGCTGATGCCGTTTGTAGAGGCGCCTGCCCAGGGCTCCAGCAGGGCGGGCAGTTCTTCTCAGAACAGCACCTGAAAGGTTCAGAGAAAAGACCCACAAGCAGTGGTTGTTTATACATTTATTGACAGTCCTGCTCCTCCTGTCCAGAAATAAAAAAAAAAGAAGGGGGGGGGGGGGGGGGGGGTTGGTTTTGATTTAATTGTGTGAACAGTCTGTTACCAGCTGAGCTCAGGCGTTTTGCTGTGCCCTCTTTCCTGAAGCTCTACTGAATCCTTCCCTCCCTGAGGGCAGCTGTTGTCAGCCAGTATAAAAGCACGTAAAATATCTTAAAATCACTGTGCAGTTCTTCTGCCTCTCGGGTTGTTGCTCAGTGAGGTTTCAGCAAGGACTGCAGCTGCCTGGGGATGGGAACATCTGCAGGAACAGACTCCCACACCCTGCTGAATGCTGCCCTGGAGATGTCGCTCTGAGCTGTGACTGAGTCTCTGTCCTCAGAGCCTGGATAACTTTGAAGTTCCTTCCATTCCTGTAGCTTTGATAACTCCAAATTCAACACCAAAGGGATAAAAAAAAAAAGTCTCAAACAAAGCCAGCATGGCTGACTGGGACACCAATACCACGATCACCCCTGTAGGAAGGGATGCATGCAGCTTTGTGGGGAAAAGTGTTCCACATCTGGCTGAAAGCAGACCTTCCTTCTGGCCCTTCCAAAAAGACAGGATAGAGAAATACACATTTCTTTTCAGAGTGGAGAGAGATGGCAGGGATTGTTGTGCAGTAATGTTTACAGCCAGCCTGGGGGCTTTTCCCTTTCTTCTTGTAGAAGTGATTTTAAAATAAAAATATGTTGCACAGACACAGACTTACCCAGCTATGGAACTGGAATAAAGACTGCTAGAAACTTTTTAGCAAAGCAAAGGGAAGTTGCAGTAATATTTCTTCTTGCTATAGATGCAGCCTGTGACCCAATAGATTGCTGTGAAACTTGTTTGTTTTCCATACATCTGTTTCTGGTTAACGTTTGGGCAAATGTCCAGCTCACAACTTTATACAATTACTAAAACTCGCTGCTCTCGCCCTGCTGCCAATTCTGCTGTTGCAGTGTATGACCTGGCCTGAACAAGCTTTCATTTGACTTTATGGGCATAATTGGTGATTTTTCTTTTTTTATAGGTTTAGCTTTTGCTATTCCTATGATGTTAAAAATAGTGTCCTGTGAGAAATAGCTTTTGTAAGCCACAGTGGGGACAACTGAGACTCCTTTTGTATTCTTCACCTTCCAAAATGCAACCAGCAGTTTCTAAGACTATAGGAGAGAATAAAGCCTACCTTTTCCTCAGCACTCTCTCCATTGGTTTGGCCCCAGAGCACCTGGTTAGAAGCAAAGGTAGTTCCTAATTTTGGAGAAGTGTGCGCTCTCTGTCCAGAGGTCAGCAGATGTATTTGCAAATTAAAATGCAATTAAATTAGGTGTCCCATCATGAAGGCAGTCCTGAATCAAGGTCAGAACATTCTGCCTCCTTCTGCAGTTAAGAAGTAGCTACTTTTTTCATAGCTTTTGGCTACAAAACTCTGACTGCCTTCCTCTCTTACAGCCAGGCTGTCTGTACAGGTCATACCTGGCTAACACTGGGTCTAAGAAAAGGCTGGGTTTAGGGAGGCTCTTTGCCTGTGGTGATTTCCCAGCTGCTTCAATGGACGTAGCTGCCCACGTGCAAAATTTTTTTTAGATGAGCTTGGAATTTGCGTGACCCATGTTCATGATGGGGGGAGGTAATTTTAAACTCCTCTGGAAGCTTATAAACAGAATTTTCCCTTTGAGCTCCACCTTTGCAACTCACCCATGAGAAGGTAAAAGTGAACATTTATGCTGTGTGTAGGAATACCCTGAGCTCTGAGTACAGAGAAAGGCAATATGAGCCAATACTTTTATCCAGGGAAGGAAGATGTTGACAGCATGTTTACAACATGTTGTTGTAAAGGATTTACCAGGATGCAAGGAAATAGCAGTCTGGATAGACATGGGCATCCGCCAGCAGCTCTTCCTTTAGCAGGGACCCTTCTGCAGTGCAGTAGGTGCTGGAGGCAAGGGCAAGGATGGATCCTGAATGAAAGCAGAAGCCAGGGAGACTCCAGTCCAGCTCCCTGCCCTCTCTTGGGGCTGTCATTTTGCACAGAGAAGACTGGATTGGCTTCAAAAGACCCTTGGTTAGATTTGAACAACCTGAGGTTTTTGGATGTTTTGTCATAAGCTGTATGTGTGAGACTTTACTGGCCAAACCTTTTGTATTTGTGCTGTGGCAGTTCTGGGCTTGTGCTGCTTCACACACCACACACATTCCAGTTTTACAGCTCTGCTGGGCTCCAGCACTTCCCTGCTCTGCCAGGATTCAGGCTGGAACAGGGTGGGTAACAAGTAGGGAGGACACAGAGCCACAGCAAGGCCAGAAAGGGGTTTGTGTGATGGACCCTGGTCTGTGCAGCCTCTTCAGGGTAGGACAGGTTAGACTGAGTCTAACCAGGCACGGATTGAGGCTCTTCCTCCTCATTGCCTCTTTAGCCAGTGCTGGCAAACACAGAGCTGGAAGTCAAGGGGTAACTCACCCCACAACAGCAAATGCAGCCAGTTCTAGGCACTTCTGAAACACTTCTTTCTCAGTTTTACTGTCTTTGCAGCTCCCTAGATTACGGGTGCAATGACAAAGAGGCAACACGAGACTTGGCAAGGGCACAGGAATTAATCACGACACGTGACTGATCTGATGGACTTCATGTAGGAGCTGTGTGGGGAGCTGAGAGCAGCCTCGGTGCCAGGGAAAAAACTGGGGGCTGCTGATAAATACAATCCCTTTGAATCATCTCAGGCCTTAATTGTCTAATATTGCTAATAACAAGTACTAATAATACAGTCTTTGGCCTTGAAAAGGCTGAGAAGTTTTTCCAACAGCCAGCAGCAACCAGTGTGCAGACCAGACAGACACCAACTATTGCCAAAAGATGGGAAGGACGGATCCGGGTCTGCTCCCTGACCTGACTGGATCTCTGCATTTTTAATGAGTTACTGTCTTGCCACTGCTACCTGAGGAAAGGTGGCTGCATATGCCTGAGGTGCCCAGCCTTTCCTTGTGTCTTTATGGAAGCATCATGCCTCAGTAAATTGGATTTCACACACAGTAAAGGTAAGAGCTCACCTGATTATCCAGAAGAGGTTCACATTAGCATTACATCCTGAGAAATACATATACATTCATGTTTATGAAATACAAACACAAATATGATTAATGCAGCTCTGGTTCCTCTGGAGAGCCAGCTGTTCTGCCTGAGAAACATCAACTTCTCCACAGTCTCCTGCTTTGATTTAGGTGAAGATATATCCTCCACTGCTGTACCAGCCCATAGATCTCAGTTCCATGGGGATAATGAGGGGGCTGAGATTATTTCCATCTCTCAGAAATGGGAAAGCAAAGAAGCTCAGCTTATGGAACCTGAACTGACGTAAGCCTGAATTTTTATTTTGTAAATAAATAGTTAGTCCTTGTGTTCTTCTGCATGCAAAAACTGACCACTTAAAACAGACCTTGAAATAATACTTTTCTTTACATGAAGTGCTCATGAGATATGAAGCCTTAGCATATTCTAGTGTCTTTATTTATTTGCTCAGTACCTTCACAAAACAGCAATTGCTTATTAATCTGGATTTCACCCAACACAGGCCAGGCAGTTTATTACTTTAAAACCTTATTTAATTACCTTAGATGAAATAACTCTGGTTTACATAGTTCATTGTTACTTAGGCATGTTCATGTGGTCTCTCATTGTGTTACATCAGTGCTAAATGAAGTGTATGAAGCAGAGCCTTTCCAGAGTATTTTTGCCTGATTCCAATTTATAAATAAGTGATTTAAATTCAGGCCTCCTGTAATTGATTCCTCCAGAGATAATAGAGGAGATAGGAACACAACATGTGCTTCTGCTCAACTGGGCTCACTCTTTCCAGTTCTTCCTGTCTCTCTGCTATGGATTTCCCAAGCCAAATACTCATCTTTAGTGTTGGCACAAAAACAAATCCACGGTTTATCTCAATATAAACAAGAGAAAAAGCTCAGCTAATTGCACTCATGGCTGTTACTGACTGCAGAATCGTGGCACTTTCAAAACATTCCTGTGCTCAGGCAGGATTACTTGCTCAGATTGATTCCTTAGACTGAAGTCAGACCTGTCTTCAGCTCAACAATGGCACTGGCTGTAAGTATGCTAAAAAAGTGTGGAAATTACACGTAGATGGATCCGGTGTTGTTGCCTCCTTTCAGCTGGTGGAGCTGGGCTACTCCCAACAGCAAATTCTTGTAGTAAATATGGCTGTTGTTGTTTGGGAGGGTTAATGTTGTGTTGTGCTAGCATTTGTCCCAGCAGAGTCCATCCAACAGCGATCCCTTTGCAAACTGAAAATATTTTTTATTGAAGACTTTTTCCAGACCAAGGCTTGTATTGAGTAGATGATGCAGCGATTGGCTGGCCTACTGTTTTCCTAGGCTGATTATTCAGAAGTATCAGTATTGTTTGTGCCCAGAAGTTCTCCAAATGCATTTGAAGGAGTTGGTTGCCTTTCCTGAGCTGAAAGCACAACATTTAGCACATGGTTTTCAGGGGAACCACGAGGCAAGGCTGCTCTGAACTAACACTGGGAGCTTCTTCACTTGTTTCTCTACATGAAAACATATCTCCAAGGGAAGCTTTGCCCTCCAGAAATCAGCTCCCAGAAGTGCTCCTGTCATCCTCAGAAGAGGAGGGCTCCATGCAGAGGTGGGACGTGGCTTTGCTCGGGGAGCACGTGCTCAGCACACTGAACATCACCAGAGAGAAGGGGCAAGGAGGTGATGCTCACAGGCTGAATTTAGAGGGTGACAACAGCTTCTGACCTTGCTTTGCCATTTCCAGTTGTCACTAAGTCATGCTGCTGGGAACTGAGAGCCATTTCCAGTGCAGGGACATTTTGGGTGGATGATGTGTGGAGTAAGGGGTGAGTACTGAATGAGGTACAGCTGACACTGTGATTGCTGGTAAAGAGTGGGAGTCACCTCAGATATTCCATGGCTTGTGTGTAAAGACATCTGTCAGAGAAATGACACAGACTTTCCAGCCTTCCAGTGGAGCCTGTGGGCAAGCTGGGTACTGGTTTGCATCTGATCAGCTCCATCTCCAAATGTGCAACAGGGGAGTTATCTCAGTGTATTTCATCACTTGGGCAGCCCAGAGGAGATGTGTGGTGGTAGAGCTGCAGGATTTTTGGGGGAATTTAATAGTCAGTGTTATGCAGTTCAGATTTGGGGTTTATTTAATGGCACAGCAGTGCAGGGTGAAACTGAGGCCTCATTTTTTCTGTTCTGGAAGATGCTTGAGAGGTTTGCTGACTGTGCACCTTGATGAGGAGGTCAGGCTTGATCAACCCCACAAATTTTCTTGTAGTAACTGCAGTTGAAAGGTCTCCAGTTTTGGCTTGCTGGAGTTTGGCAAAACCATATTCTATGGTATTTAATACTGGTTTTGAACAAGGTGTCTGAACAGCAGCACACAAACTGCTCGGGTGACCCAAATCAACAGCTTGTTGAGAGTCAACAGCAAGAGAAGTTGCAACCACTCCTTGATTAGAGGAGGGAAAACATGATAGCCCTAATGATTCATATTATAGAGGGCAGCTTTTGGGTCAAGTGTGCATGGAGAAGAAATATTGATGTTGCCTCACTGGCATCGTGTAGTGTTAATAGGGTGTCGGCATTTAGTTTATGCTAAATATCCTATATATGCCAGATGACAAATGACAGTGGGAGCAGACAGGGGAGGGGACAAGTGGAAAGCTTAGGAGGGTAAGAATCCATCTTTCCCAGGCTGCAGCTGATGCCAGACATTCAAAAGCTGCTTTTGACAGATCAAGCAAAGAAGAGTCACAGCTGATGTTGGTTATTTAAAATTTTATTTGCCTCTAATTTATTCTCATAAAAACACTCTAATCTATTTGGTTTTAGTATTCAGATAGTACAGACTTCTGATATTATCACGAGTGATATTAGAGAAGCAGTACAAATCAAGCTACCTTAGCATGTAACCAAGCACAGGTGGAACTAAGCCCACCCACACTTATAAAAACTAATTAACCTGCTTTCTTAGGCTTTCTAGTTAAAATGCATACTCAGTTAATGGTTATAGTCACCAAATCATATAAATAAAATCTAACATGGTAAAACGGGAACAGCTGAATGTGCATGAGTCAAAGTAAAAATACGTAAGTAGGTATTTTGCTAATTAGAGCAATCACCAGTTAACTGCATCTATGTCGTAACTGTCTCTTACAGGTGTGAGGTTTTCCTCTTCGTTTCCAGTTAAAGTTCATCACTTTCATACAGTCCAGACTGCTCAGCCAAACGCTGAAACTCCCCTTCTGGTGAGAAAGCTTGTTTCACATCCAGTCCTCTTCCATTAAGTGCCAAATACTTGCTAAAAGTTGGTCGAACCCGTAACTGCTTTGGGGCTGGAAGTGGCTTATTTGTATGTGCTGGAAGAGAGAGAAAAGGCCTCTTTTAGTGCCTTCCCAGAGTGTGCAGAGACCCATGGCAGAGCAAACCCATTGCTTTTTATCTGCAATATAAACCAGCAAGCCCCTGGGAAGAATTAAGCAGACAAACCCATATCTCAGACACCAGAGATTTATATTCACCCTCTTTCTTGGTGTCAGGGAAATTGTAGTCTTTAAAAGTGCAAAAGGACATGCCACAGTGTCCTGTACGAAACAAAAGAGCTTTTCCCAGGATAGTTACTTTTTGTCTAGGAAATAAATCCTCCCAGCAGTCTAAACTTCATTCAATCAATCTTGAGGGCCAGTTCTGAATATAAGATGCACTTTTTGTGGCACTGGGACCTGGAACTTACTTGCAACCTCCAGCCTGGCGTGGCACGTGGCCACCCCTGCCCCGTTGACAGCAGACACGGTGTACCAGCCAGCATCCTTCTTGTTTGCATTATGGATCAGGAGGCAAATCCTTCCAGTATTGTCATGGAGCAAGCTGAAAAATGAAGGTGTTAATGCCTAAGTGCTTTGAGGGGGAAGGAGAGAAAGCAGAGTCAGTTTACATGCTGAGGAGCTGAGAAAGCCCCAGAACAATTCTTGCAGGGCACTGCACACTGCTCAGACATGAACACTGCATTTGTGTTAGAGCCACCAGTGATTCACGTCTTGGCACCATGCAGGTGGCATCAATGTGTAGCCCCACACTGCACATTTCAGTCCTAAAGCTGTGCTTCTGCACGGACCCTCTGCTGCTGCTGGCACTCAGAGGAACACCTGGGCACAGCTCTCTCCCTCTGTGCCCCCTAAACAAGGCTCTCAGCACCGTGCCTGGCCAGCACATGGGCCCGTGCCCTCTGTGTCACACATGAGGGACAGATCCAACTTTCCAGCCTGCTGCATTTAGAGACCAGCCCATTTACATTTGATTTAGCAAATACTGGTTGTTGTTTTCTAACACACCAATGGCCAACTCATCAGTGGGATACCTTATTCGGTCTGTATTATATTGTACCATTTCGTTGTTTCTTTTCCAGTAAATCCGAGGTGTTGGGATGGCAGAGATCTGGCATTCCAGTCTGGCTGTGTCTCCTTCAAAAACCTTTTTGCTTTGTGGCTTGAAAATGAAAGTTGGAGGCATGTGATGTTCTTTAGCTAAATTAAAGGGGAGAGATAAGGAGGAGTTACTGGAAGTGTGGAATGCTAATGTCATGCTTGTTTTTTGAGTTTTCAGGATGCTAAATTCAGGAGGACACATGTTCCTCACTGCATCTGCTTAGCCTGCAGGCAGTTCCCATGAGCTAAAGGGTGTAGTAAACACAGTCTACTTTACAAGGAGAGTCAATCAACATATGTTATCAATCCTGGAAAATTAATAACATTACTTAAATGAAATTCTGGACATCTCACTATATCTAAATATCCTGATAGAAGTGGCTTGAAGAAATATGGCATCCTAGATGTAGTTATTAAAATAGTCTTGGAACAGGTAAGTCGATTTTTTATTGTTTGAGCCTGGATATGTGGAGTGCTACCTCTGCTTCTTATTAGTTTAATGTCCCAAACACAGGGAGGAAAGCAGTAGATTGCTGAGACTTTCCCTGCGTGGCCAGGGAATTATCAGTGCTCTCAGTCTTACCAATCACTTCCACTTTTACTGTGAAAGATGCTTCTCCTGCCCGGTTGACAGCCACACATTCGTATGTCCCTGCATCAGCTGCTTTGACTGCTTCAAAAATAAAGGAGTGGAACCCCTTTTCTGACACTATCATTTTATGGAACTGATCCTGATGAACCATCCTTCCATTCTGGTACCACATCACATCTGGAGTCGGGAGCCCACTAACCTGTGAGGGAGAGGAGAGCAGTGAAGAGTTAAGCACCTTTAAGATAATCAAATCCCCCCAATACTACAGGGAGCTCGATGCTGACAGGTGATCAAACCACATTTCTACTGCAAAACTGTATAGTGTCACCTAGTTCTGAATATTAATGTGATGCTGCACAGAAGGGCTCGTGGAGTGCTGTGGAAAGGTGAGCTTTAGCTACAAGAGAGTAGATGCTGCTCCTGCAACCCCCTGCTGTTCCCTTCTTGTAGGTGGCTTTGATCAGGCCCGAGATGCTCATTGTGGGCTCAGCCTTTCCTTCCCACAGCTATCACTGCAGCAGTGCTGACACCCACAGCTGATAATGGCTGTAAATAAGCTGTCCTGCAGGCATGCTCCAGCTTCTCCACAGCGTTCAGAAGTTTAGGCAGCTTGGAGGAAGATGGCTAAAGGCCATGGGTAAGTCTGGCCAGAGTTTACTGAAGCAAAGAGATTGGCAGTCATTAGGAAAGCCCAAGCCTGTGAGGGAGAGCAGGGTCCTTTCTTACCCCAGGGCTGGTACAGCTGCCATGAAGTTTTAGGCCGTTCTTGAGGTTTTTTTCTGTTTAGGGCATTTCCTTGCTTGTCTGCTCCAGCAAGGGTACAATTACCTCAGGGAGGACTCATTAAAGGGAGGTGAGTCCTACACAAACCTTGCTGGACGTGTGTCCACTGAAGTAGTGGAGTCCCTGTGCAAAGCACAAAGGTCCTGCCTTTTTTTCAGCAGGGAATTAATATTCATTCTTCCCAAGGAGGTCTAGAGACATTTTGCAGTGGTCTATATTTACCACTAGTTAGCTTTAATCATAATCTTATGCAGCTAATTCCATTTACGTTTTCCAAGGGACAATGCTGAAATATTCAGCCATCTCCTGTTTCTTGGTTTCCATAGCCTGGGGAGACCCTGAACCATCTGCCTTTAGTGCTCTGGCCTATTAAACTGCAAAGGCACTGCAGAGACCTCTCTCCACACCCCACACCCCAAGAGGGAATGGAATGGGAAGGGAGAGGTTGGCAGTGGATTGGGAAGGGAGAGGTTGGCAGTGGATTGGGAAGGGAGAGGTTGGCATTACTTTGAAGTCGAGCCTGCAGAACCGCCCCTCCTCGATCACTACATCTTCAGGCACTTGTGTAAAACGTGGCTGAAAAAACTTTTCCTGGATTGAGTCATGTCCACGGTCATCGCCTCTTGAGGATGGTCTGCTCCTGAAAATGGGACAGGAACAGTTAATTGTGTAAAAGCTACTGTAGCACGTGTGATATCAAAGCTCTGATTGCAGCTGGAATCACTCAACCTGTTTAGGAATCCAACACTACAGTTCTGGTTGGTTTATCAGCTGTAAGTCATAACTTTTGATCAGTCACTTCTCTTGCTCAAGTTGGTCAATTCAACACAGAAGCATAACCTTCATTATGGCCTAGTATCCAAAAGAATTGACAGGAGGAATTTGGCTGTGTTTCATTTTCATAATTTGTATTCATTTAAATAATTATATTTCTTTGACTAGAAATTAATCGTCTAGAATACAAAGAATATTTTCCCAAGATGCATGGAGCTTTTAAACCTCTAATGCTGTGCTTAGAATTCACTGGATTAAGATCATAGGCATCATCACCCATCCACAAATGGTAGCATTTTATTCGGAAGGAAGTGAATTTAGTAATTACTAGTTTAGCAGAAGTGATAAGTAGTGAGATTAAACCAACATTGTCTAGAAATGTTTGAAACAAGATCTTGAAGAATAGCACAGCACAAGTTTTTGCTTTACCTTACGTGTGTTGTAGGAACCTGCAGCCTGATGTTTTCTGCATTCTGGTGCTTGGGAAGAGAAAGAGGAGAGGTGAGTTCACTTAGAAAGATTTATCTGTAGATTGAATGAGAAGACATTTTAAGTTCATATCCTGACTGCTGCTTAAAATAAACCATGAATCTACTTCAGAAGTCATTGGGACAGGAGGCAGAGGAACTTGCATGAGGACCTGACACACTCTGCGTTCACCATAGGCTTTGCCATGCAGAACTTCACATTGCTGCCCAGGTGATGGGTGCAGCAGCTTTGTCTGGCACACAAAGTTTTCTGCCAGCCCATAACTTTTGTTAGAGAGGAGCAAGACTCCTGGCAATATCTAAACTGAGAGCTGAGTACAGAGTGTCCTTCCCCAAAGCAGGAATAGAAGTGGAATCGCTGGCAAGAGCCTCGTATTGTGCCCACTTAAATATGGTACCAACAGCGATGGACACATGCTGAGCTGGAAAATACTTTTCTTTCTAGATCACAGCACCAGCTAAGCTCGCTGACAACTCTGCAATCACATGACTAAATCTGCTAAAGTACCCAGGATTGATTCCTGTTGGGAGCTTGGATGTTTGGAAAATGCGACAGAGTTTGGTGCCAGCGACTCATTTTAGCAGTGGAGTCAGAGAGAGCAAACGCAGCATGGAAATTTCTGGAGTGTTTGCACTGAGCCATTCCAATGTTTGGTTCTGTGCTCTGCAGCCCAGTCCTGTGGAACATTTAAGCCTGGGTTTAAACTTCAAGCAAGGAGGTAGTTTTAAGTTCAGGGGAAATATTACATGAATGAGGGTTTTGCTGGGCTGAGTTCAATGTGGAGTCCAAAGGCAATTGCCTGTATCTGCTCATTCACACAAGTTCTCTACAGTTATTACTTGTCCTGTGAAATTATGCTGTAGTGATGAAGTTGCTGATGATTCTAATGTTACATGGACTAAGTTCCTGAGGAATTAGGAGGCTGAATGGATCAGTGACTACAATATTTAAAAGACTGAACAATGGGAGTAAGATGTCCCAAACATAAGCCAATCTCTGCTTCCAGGGTTCTTTTTTACATGCTGCCTTAAACATGCTGAAAAGTTGTCAGTCATCCTGTTTTGACTGCGTATTTCCTTGTTCTCTGCAAAAGATGAGGCTTCCCCTGCTCTCTGACATTCATAATTTTCCCTTCTTTCCTGCTCTTGTCAGGGGACTGTTGGGGAGAAATAGCTCAAACGTGTATTCCTCCTTTGCTGTGATCTTCAGTGTCTGTTCCGTGCAGGAGTTCAGCTGAGGGCACTTTGGCAGGTGTGTGCCTGCTCCTGGCTCTCTGCTGCTTGCAGCAGGAGGGGTGTTTTCTCTCCTGCACAGGTACCCAGTGCCATACCAGGGACATTTCCACTACCTCTGAGCACAGAACTACCAAAGACAGCTTCTAATTGGCTTGAATAACCAACAAATGATGCAAGTCTCCAACTAAAACACTTTGGAAAATGCCAGTAGTGATAGATCCTTGTCTATCAGCGTGTGGGCTGCTGAAATAACTGCTTTACTTTCTCTTAATGGCTGCAGCCCCTTGGAAGGGCTAAAACCCAACCAACCCCAGCCCAAGGCCTTGACCTCTTGAAGCCAATGTCACTTATTCTGAACAGTGACAGGTGTAAATCTTGTTGTCCTGGCCAAGCCTGCACTTGGACTGTTGGGAGTGGGTACCTGGCTCCCTCGTGGTGCTGCTCCCTGCCTGTCACAGACACTGGGTACTGTGCTGTGCAGCAGCTGTTGTGATTCCTCTCTGGAGAGGTCATTCCTACAGATCAGGCACAGCAAGGGAATGGTGCTTAAATTTTCCCCCTCTGCCATCACCCTGTGAAAACACCAAACCCCTGCCACGGAGAGCTCTGCCTTTGAGAGCCATCCCCTCACCTGCACTGGTACCAAATAAACCCCATCTCTGCCCCGTCCAGGTACAAGCAGGCCACAGCACAATCACAGGAAATCCCTGCTAGAGACAGGTCCCCAGTTACCTGTGCATTCTGCATGTTGTCTTCACCCTGTGTGTCCAGCACAGAGGCAGCATTCACTGGTCCGAGCAGCCTGCGAGCCATTCTTTCTTCATAGGTCAATCGCTGAAAGCAGAGTGGAGAGCAACTCTAGTCAGAAGTCCATTTACTATTTCAGATCAGCTTGTCAAGAGCACATTAATATGCCACAAATTCAGGATGTTATCAATGGAAGCAGGAGCTGACCAGAAGCCCCACGTCTGGCCCAAAGGGTTTGCAGACTGTGATGCCAACTGAAGTCAGCCTCAATATATACAGCACTGAAATGCATAAAAGATTAAACTGCCTGTTCATCAAAGCCTCCCTAATGCCATCTGTGGCCTTCCACTCCTCCTCTTTCTCTGCTGGGATTATTTATGGGTAGCTGATGGCATCATCCTCAGAAGCCAGAGTCCCAGGGTACCTTTCTGTTAGGGCTGGGAAAACTTCCCAAGTCATTCAGCTGTGGAGCTGGAGGCATGATGGATGCTCCCAAAAAAGCAAGAGCCACACCAGAAGCAGGCACAGCCAGAGGGGAGCACCAGTGCCCCTGAAAGCACTGGGGAGGTTTATGCCAGCACATCTGCAGGGTGAAATGCTGTGAGCAGCCTGGGGAAGAGGCAAGGACACGTTTCAGGCATGACACAGTAACTTCCTACAATCTGGATGTGGCACACAGGGCTAAAAATGAGCAGAGTTAAATTCAAGCTCTGTCAGCTGGGTTACTTTAGAAAAGTGTGTTACTGCCCCGAGCACCAGAACACCTGACACTTCACTGCCCACAAAGTTTCACTGGGGTTTGGATTTTGTGACACGAGGGCGAGCTCTGACTGAATTTCTACTCTGAACAGATACACACGTGTCTGCTGCTGGCTGGGGAAAGGTTTGGGAGCCTTGTGGGACTTTTCTTTAGAAGAGAGCACAAGACCTTTAGCAGAACCTGTGAGAGCTGAATCTCCCTGAGGTCCTTACGTGTGTATCAAGTGTGGCTGAGATTGGCCAGTTGGCTCAGGCGCTGTTGGAGGACAGGGGGAGGAGGACACAGTGGTGATTGCATAAGCCTTATTTTTAGCCTGGCTTCCTATGGGAAGAAAAGCTGACTTGCTATGACAAGCTTTCTTACAGCACATAGGACATTCCTGTTCAGGGGCATATTCAGTCAGATCTGACCTATTTGTTTGCCCATTCTGTATTTAAAATTACATATATGACACAAACCTGTTCTCGCTGATGTTCATGAAAATACTCCTTTCTTCTTCAGGGGAAAGAAGATGGAAACTTTAAACACTGGGCTTTTACCAGTCTGCCTCCAGCCAGCAGGAAGGTTCCCACATTAGAAGCCTGCCTGCTCTAGCTTGCTGCAGTGGGCTTCCCTACTGGTAGCAAATTTTTCTCCCATATTTTGATTTCTTGGTAAAAGGGGGTTTCATTGTGACCCTCTGAAGAATAAATAAATAAGTACTGAGACTAAGAGGCCTTATTATAGGAGACAGGCTTTATGATAAAAGCTCATATAATTTCTTTCATTCATTGTGGTTCATGAAAAAGAAAAAATGTACCCCATTTTGTGGTGGTCACTGGAATGGACTCTCAAATATTCCAATTTTTCCTCAGGTTCTAATGATTTTGAGATGTTTATTAACCCCAGTGTTGAAAACCAGGCTGTAGTCATGTCTAGAGAACTGAGGCATTCTCCTTGGATTTTTAATTTTCTGTGGATGTGATGTTCAACAGGATCCCCAGAAGAGAGTTCAAATTTGTGCCACAGCTCTAAACATGTTCCTTTTTGTTTCACATTGAAAGAATATTCCTGTCATAAATGGCTTTTGCTCTCGTGGGATCTCTTGAGGTTCTGAGTAAAGGTCTTTGGGCAGTGCTGCTCCTGCATTTCCTTCTGCTTTTGGCTCAGTTTGGAGGCTCCAGCCTCTCGGGTAGTAGAAGCAGTCTCTGCACCCTGCTTGCAGTACTGAGAGTTCTTTAATCCCTTACCTGGCTGCCATTCTGGAGAAGGCTGTCTTTGCATCGGAGTTTCTTTTCCAAGTCCTGAATGAGGGCCTCTTTTGTTCCTCGAATTTCTTGGTCTGATGTCTTCTGCATAGAATTGATGCTGGCTTGTTTGTTATACATGGGCTGTGAGTAACTACTCATACAGAAAGAGAAAACAGAATTATTCCCCTAGGCCTGCTGGATTATTTGCTATGTCTCCACAGAATGCACACTAAAATGTAAGCCTGCCTCCTAAAAACTGTGGATCAAACGAACCCACGAAACCTCTGGGAGGTGAACAGGCCAAGATGGGTAATTGAGTATCAAAACCTTAAGGGGGAGAAGCATCATGGTGCAGCCAAGTCACCGAGTGTCCTCCCACAGCACTCATTCAGCATCCCTGCATCCTGCAGCGGCCCCTCACAGCCTGACCCTGTGATACAGGGATACACAGGGATACAATCAACTCCTGGAGCTGGGTACCACGTTTGATTCTGAAAGGTGCTAGGAAAAGAGGAGAATCCATCAGAATGGGTTGCAAAGGTCTGCTGGAGGTCACAGCACTCTGTGCTGACAGGCTCTAACCTGGTTTGTGACCTGCAGTGGGGCCTCCTATGCTGCGCTTGTGTGCAGAAATTATTTCTATTCCAAATCTTCTTCCTCCTGTTGCTTGGAAATTTGTTCCGCTGACTAGACTAGAGTAGAAGGGTTATAATTCCAGAACACTCCCAGCACTGCTTGGACTTAATAACTTAATGCAAGTTATAACTTTAAAACTTTAGTGATTTGCCCAACAGATGAATACATCTCATGTCCCTGTTTGCTCATTAGCAGTGTGATTGGGAAAATAATTCCTCAACTCACCACGTGTTGCATTTAAGAACAGCTTATATGAAAAGCACAGTGAGGCACCCAAGCCCTTTGCTATGGAAACAAACAACCCCACACTACAAACACAAACCCCAGCAGTCACTCTAGCTGTGTCCCAAACCCCCCACGCTCCTGCAGGACTACAGGAAACACTCCCCAGTTAGCCCACCCCATCTTACCTTTCCCCTTCCCTCAGTGCTCTGATTCAGAAAACAGACAGAAATACTCTGATTTCCTGAATGAAAACTGACACTTAAACCGGGATTTATATGCAAGTCAGCAGGACCCCCTGCCCCTATCAACTTTCCAATATCTCACTTTGTGCATATTCTACCCTGACTTTCCCCAGGACCTCCAGCTGATATTGGCAGGAATACAAGTTGGTGAGAAGGCAAGGCCCAGCTCCCTTTGAGATCTCACTGACCTTGGAAGATATTTGGATTGCAGCCCAAAGGCAAAATGATATAATACATATTCAGGAAAGAATTTATTCTTTGGTCTAAAGGGGTAAAATTTTCAAGGGGCTGCCTTTCTTTTACATGTTTAATAAAAGGGGTATTGTAGGTGAGTTTAGACACATCATGATGTGGAACCTGAAAATACCATTGAGACTTACTAGGACTCTCTAAGTTGTTTATGTGTGGGGAATACTACTGCTTTCCCCCTGTCTCCCTGTTCACAAACCATGTTTTTGGAAAGAAATTAATTAGAGATGGTTGCCTGTCTTCTGTTCCAAATAACATTAAGAGATTTCTGTCAAATCAAATTAAACAATTCAAACCAGCTCCAGCAAACCCACGCAGCAGCCTGTGACGTGCCCACTGTGCAGTTTAATTCCCACCCAAGGGCGAGCGCTCAGCCTCCTAGCCCGGCTCACGCAGAGTTCTGCCTGGCTCACAGCAGCCAGTGGGAGCTGTGCCAGGGCATTGGTTTGGGATGGTCAGTGCTGGGGACAGGCCAGGCCGGAGGGAAGCAGGGCAGGTTAGAAGCCTGAGAATACTTACTGAGGTTCCATGGGAGAAGGAGCTGGGCTGTTATAGCCGGGCTGCGAGGGGAGCACTGAGCACAGGAAGGCTGCGGGGGATTGGTTAGGCACGGGCAGAAGCCTCTGCCCGGATGATGAGCTAGCAGGAGACTGTGCAGATGCAGGTGTGATGGGATATGTGGATTCCTTGGGGGCACTACAGGAAGGCGAGGAGAGCGTGATTGAAGAGCTCAGCGATGACGAGGAGGAGAATTTCTGCCCGCTGGGGTTACGAGGCTGTATGAGGATGGAGGACTGTTTGATTTCTCTGCTTGACTCTGTAGAGGCTGCAGGTCCTGGAGGCTGCTGTTGCCCTTGACACACATTCTTAGACTGGATAAAGTGTTTTGGACGTTCGTAGTTAAACATGGTTGGTTGGCACATAGAGGAAACAGATGGGAGATTAGGGACACTCATAGGAGAGGTTTCACGGCTGTCCTGGGTTTGTGTTGGTGATAATTGGCTTTGGATAGGTGGCTGGTAAAAGCTAGGTGATAGGCCACAAAAGTTTTCTTGGCTAGGCTCCTGGATAGAATGGAGCCCTTGCCTTGCAGAACAGAGGCTTTCTTGGAGTGGATTTTCCCTTAAGGAAGACAATACAGATAAAATAAATTGTACGTCACAAGCTGAATCACAAAAATACTGTGTTCTGAGCAGTACGAAGTCAAAGTTCAACTAAATTAAAGCTTGAACTTTAAATAAAGTTATTTAAGATGTGTTAGAACTGTCCCTCAACTGTATGAGCATTTTGGGTTACAATAACAAGCCACGCAGTCTGTCTGGCTCAGGTGCAATGATCACTACGCTTGTCTTATATGCTAGAGCTCAGTAAATTCTGAAGGAAACAGCGATTGGTTAACCACCTGCCTAAGTCTCCAGATGAACACAGATACTACTGCTAAGCCAGGTAATTTCCCATGTATCATCTTAACTAAAAATCCCTGGATCCTGCTGTTTTGTACCCTGTCAAAATGCTAAAGGTACTATTCCCCAGAACCAGCTATCTATGCCAAGAAATTCCTCGTACCATAAGGAGGCATGAAAGTTTCACTTTCTTTTAAGTCTAAAACTAAACTTTTGAAACCAAATCTCCTGATTTCTTCTCTAATGGGTTTTGAATTCAGAGCTTCTGATATCCAACTGAGATTTGGGATTAGAATGCCAAGGACTGTGTGTCTCTGTTTGAGGTGATTTCCTGAGATTTGCTATTAAGGCTGCTAATTGCCAGAACGACATGAGCTGCAAGATAGGGTAGGGCAAGCTGAGCTGCTCAGAGTCCTGCATTTATTTTGTAGGTGTTTGATATCTAAAAACCTGGGCTTCCCATCAACACAAAACCCAGGAAAGTTTCATTGAGCAAGCTTTTTAAAATGGACAAATGACTTCAGCTCCAGGATAAATAAATAATCCCCCCAAATAAACATAAAGCCACTAATAAAAAAAAAAAAGGGCAAAAAAGAAAAAAAAGAATATAAATCCCCACAGTTACATGTGCTGGAAAAAACTGTAATCTTGCCCCACTGAGATCAGCTGTTTCACTGCTATATATACCCAGTATATTGTATTCCTCTCGTTGGAGAGCCTGGAGAAGGGCTCCACGAGGTCATAAATTCCCATGGGGGGAGATAACTGGAGACCTTGGTCTGATATTAAGGACTCAAGGCTTTCATTTCCTAAAGGTAATCGTCAATATTAGTTGTGAATTAGCTGTAAGTAAATAGAGGCCTTATAGTAAAAATTCCCCAACTTTTCCTTTGTCACGCTCTTGGAATTTGAAGCTGGCTCAAATTTTTGGAGCATGTCCACATTATGTCCTCATTCACTGGTGCAGAAAACTCGTTAGGTCTTGTCTTTATCCCATTTTTATATCACTACCTGTGCACGGATTTGTACACTGACTGTACCACAGGCTGTGGACAGCAACCAGCGTTTCCTCTGTGCTCTAGAACACTGCACTTAAGCGAGCTCTGGTGCACAGCGTCACTTCTCACAGCAAGGGACAAGCCATGTTCTCCTCAAATCATTCCACCTTGATTTAGGAGGGAAAAAAACAAATCCGAGGAGACATTTGACCTTGCAAGACGAAAACAGTAAGCGGTAACAGGGACAGTTTGCCTGTTGAAAAACAAACCCATGTTTTTGGCTCTGTTGCCGCCCACGTCCCCTTTGACACGGCCGCACCCTCAAGGTACGGTTTCACCTCAGCGCTCCCAGCCGCTGCAGTCCCTCACGCCGCCTCCCCAGCCGGCTTCCAGGTGAAAAGTGACGTGAAAAACCCGAACAAGCACCTTACCTACAGCCTAGGAGTTGTCCCCCGGGCCGTGGCCGGTATTTTGGGAAGGGACGGTCATTCACTGGCCCGGGCTGTCATAGCCGCCCTCTGCGCGGCGGTACGAGACCGGAGGCTTTAATGTGCTGCCAGCGGTGACACGGCGGGACCTGCCTGTCCCCGGCCCCGCCGCTGTCACAATAAGAGTCTCCGCAGCCCGGACACTGTGTAAGGGCCGGAGCCGGGACTTGGGCAGGTGCCCGGGGGCAGCGGATCCCCCGCGGGCAGCGCTGGGACCGCCCGGCGCCCGGAGCCGCCGCTCCCGCGGTGCCGCTGCTTTGGACCGGCCAGCCCGGCTCTGTCCCTGCTCTGTCCCTCCTCTGTCCAGGCTCTGTCCCTGCTCTGTCCCGGCTCTGCCCCGGCCCCGGAGCGCTGGGGTGGCGGCGGGCACGGCCCCGGCCCCGGCCGGCCCCAAGGGGAAGCGGCCGCGGCTCAGCGCTGCCGCTGCCGGGAGTGTCCCTGGCTCCGCGCAAGGGGGAGAAGTGCAGAAGCGGCCAGGTTTTGAGCAGAAAAGCAGCTGTTCTGCCCATAGCACCGTCACGGAGCAGCGAGCAGGGACCGCTGCAATATGCTTGAACGGCACTAAATCCCACTTTGCTATCCCAAGGAAATTCTTGCCCAGTGAAGCTGTGACTGACCCATCCCTGGTGTTCAAGGCCAGGCTGCATGGGGCCCTGAGCAACCTGGTCTAGTGAAAGGTGTTCCTGCCCATGGCAGAAAAAAGGTCACATCTAAAGTCCTTTCCAGCCCAAACCATTCTGGGGTTCTAAATTCCTTGTTTAATTCATTTACGAATTGTTTGTAGCTAATTGCCTCTGTAGTGATAAAACTCTGGTACTGATTTTAAGGCTGTGCACATAAAGGCAACAGACACTCGAGAGCCAGGTTTAAACGTGATTTAAACCCCCCAGCCGCAGACCCGAGCGAGCCCTCCCTCCGTGCCCAGGGCCACCTCCCCCTGCCTCGGGGCGACCCACACCCCGCTCCTGTAAGGAGCTCGGTCATGGATGTGTCTAAACAGTCATCAACTGAGTAACAAGACTAGTTTTGTGGAAAGAATATGATAAAATATGGTAAATATTACTATTTTGCTGTTTGTGTTTGTTATTACGGCTATTTCCATGGATGAAAAAATGCAGCTGTGGTGTTTTCACCAGAACAGCAGCAGATCCTGCTGTCAGGTTAGGTGATTCGTATCCCTTTAATCATCAGCTTCAATGCCTAATTACATCTTAAATTGACATTATAGTGTTTTAAATATCTTAATTATACTTTGGCAACCCTCGCCTATTGTTTAAAAACACCCCAAGCCCGAAAGTACCACAGCAGGGCTGCGTGTGGGCTCTCAGCTGCCTCCCATCTCCCTTCTCCGTGCCCGTGAGTGTCAGCACAGCGATCTTCAAGAGGTTAATCCACCTCTAGTGTTTGTATTTAAACATCGCCCCATCGTTTGTGAACTAAAACTACACAGCAGGTGTTAATTGAGTGCTAATTTATATAAATTCCTCGCATGAAAGCGATTAAGGGAGAGAATTCGTCCCTAGTTGTCGGAGAGGTTATTTGCTTTTTACGGAAAAAAACCGAAACCAAACCAACCAAACAAAAGAAGAGTAAAATAATTAAAAATAGGTGGTTTGCACAGAGAGTACTCGGGAAAAAAGGTACCTGGATCATGCTCATTGCCCTGCAGGAAGCTGTGAGCACGGCAAAGGTCAGGCTCCCTGGCTTCCCACCAACCTCAACTTAGCGCTAAAGTCCGCTGCAAGGCATCAATTTAAGGACACATTTACGCACTTAAAAGACTGGGAGCAACCGGGACGGCTTGTGTGAAAGAGAAGGAACAGGAAAGCCTGACATCCAGAAGGTAGGAAAAAAGGTGAAAGAACTGGAGGCTGAACTGATGAAGGCAGAGGAGCAAATCTCATCTCCTGTGCCAAGTAACTTAATAGTAGTGTGACCAGCACTGCGAGGTGTCAGAAATCAGCTTTTCTGTCCTGCTTCGGTTTACTCTCTAAGAACGGTGCCCTGCTGTTTGTGATTGGGTTCCTTCTCTCCTTGCTTGAGTCATATAGCAAAAAAATGTCTGGAAAAAGAGTTAAGGATCTGTTGCTTATTAATTAAGATACTTAAAAGCTACCTAAAATCCCTGCAATATATTAGTGTCTGAAGCCTCTTCTTTTGCTTGTATTGAGCTTCCTTAATGAAGTTAATAATAAAAAATGTTTTTATTTTGTTTCTTCAAGGCTGTTGAGGGCACTGTAAGCTGCAGGTGTAAAGGGCTCAGAAAGGAGTAGCTGGTAGTGACAGTCTTGTTGAATTGCATTTTCTAGCTTTTGTGGAGTGCCTGTTGCTAGGCAATAATTGGGAGAATATGGGTACAAGGATTTCATTCATTTTATAGCTATTCCCAGTAATGGCTTTGCTCTGTCATCACTGCCTTTGCTGGTATTTGCCTTTGGTAATACAGTTGCAACCACACACACTACATGAGGGAATTATATGCTAAATCTGACTAACAAGACAGTTATTTTACAGCCAGCCATTAGCCATGATTGCTGAGTTTGAGGTAACAGCAATATTTACAATGCTGAGTCACATCCATAATGCTGTTTCAAAGCACCTGGCAGTATGTCTGTGGGATTTTAAGGTATTTAAATTCTCATAGATGGGTATATCTAGAAATTTGAATAGTTTCTCCCTGTATTTTGAGATGTGTCCAAAGTCTGGACCAGTTAATGGTTTTTGTTTACATTTATTTATATATATATATGTATACACACATTTGTAACCTACATTTTTAAAAGCTATTACATAGCTGATTTTGGTGGCATGGTAAATCCCTTTAGGCATTAGGGCCTGCTTAGGGTCCCAGCTGATTTCCCTGGAGTGAGCCTGGATTTCATAGAAGGGCTTGAAGCCAAACTGAGGGCTTCCTCTTAATGATCTGCATGCTGGTTATTGAAGCAAAAGCATTTTTACTCAGTGATTTAGCAGAAAAGTAACTCTTCTGCATGGAGACATCTATATTGAAATATGATCTCGCCTGTGGTAAAATTTGAAGGAGGCTGGTCAGAATTGTTAAAATAACTGGTTTAGTTAAAATGGCTGAGTACATCCAAAAATAATCTCTAAGCCAGGGAATGCTTTCTGTCAGGGACAGCCGTTTCCAGACTCTGTAACAGGATCACTGCAGCTGCAGGCTGGCACTCAGCTGGGAGAGCAGGCACACGTCTGCCTCCTCGTAGCTCTCACTGTCACTAACAGGACTGGGGGAATCCTCTGCTGGGCTTGGATAGCTGAACTGTCACCATGCGAGGTCAGTTATGCCTATAAACCCCTGAGAAACCCTCCAGAAATGGGGATGACATCACCAATCTGTGCATTCTAACCTGCTTTGTTTCTCTGGAAACTGATAATGCAATATTTCTCAGGATAACTGATAATGCAATAAGTGTACAGCGACTTGAGAGCTGCATTTGGGATGGAAATTGGATCAAGTCTTGGTATAAAATGGAATACTTTATTACTGGGGAGGATCTCCATCTCCTGAGTGGGGAGTGTCCCTACCATGGCATGGGACAGTTTTCCTTCTATCCAGTGGGTCACTGGTTCAGTGCTTTGCAGGTCTTGTCTTCACCATGCTTACAGGATCTCAAGTTTTATTGCTGCCTTACAGAACAGGAAACAGAAACATGAGGGGATGCTACTTGGCCAAGGCCACCAAGGAAGGTGGTGGCAACAGAACTGTGCCTTGAGATTTCCCAGGTACTGTGATCTTTGCTCACACTCTGCTGTGGAGCCAAAGGTCTCCTAGAGGACACTTAATTTGGGTGATGCTTTTAGGTTACTCACAGACAGGCACTCCTGCAAACGCCACCAGGCACTTCCCTGATGCTTTGGGTGGTTAGCCACTTGGTCAAATGGAGCCTGTGCTGTGACCTGCCAGGCTGGTGCTGCACATTGCCATTGTCACCCAGGCAGACAGCTCAGCCTACTGCATGTGCCTGGTCCCTGTCAGGGTAAGGGGCACTGCAGTGTGCAGCTGGGATCACTGGACAGTTCATGCTCTAAATGTTGTAAAAAGCTGACCCAAGGATGTGATTTAGCTCTGTCTTACCGCAGAGGCGAAGCCTGAGGTGAATTTTCATAAGCTCCATGGAAATCTTCAGCTTGGCTCTTGGGGCTCTTCTGACCAAAGCTTGTGGCTGCTGCTCGAGTGCCCAGCCCGGGGCTCTCTGGGCTGTAGGAGGGCGGAGCAGCTGCCCCACGGTCCTTGGCTCCTGCTTGGCTGTTCCTGGGGAAGGTGGGTTTCTTCATGGTGACCTGCACAGCTGGCCTGGGGGCAGCACCTCCAAAGCTTTCCAGCTCTTTAGCTCCTGGAAGTAGAATTGTCCCCACGTCAGGGAGCCGTGGTGGCTCACCAGTACAGCTCTGCAATAACAGGGGATGGGAAACTGGAATGTCTGAGCAGGTGGATGGGGCTCATTCTGCTCTGCACAGATTGAAACCTGCACAGCTGCACAAGCCAAACCTGACTTCTGGCCAGGGCTGGTGAGCTCTGGGTACATGCCAGGTGCTGTTCTGGCTGCAGATGGCTTCCAGCACGAGCCAAACAGCCCAGGTGGTGCCATAAACAAGGTATAGATACTGCCAACATGTTGGGCCAAGCTGGAATCCCTGGAGGCATGAAGCTCAGGGATGAGACTCCTCTGAGAGAGGAGCAGCCTCTCCACCTTGTCATCCTTGACCCACGAAGAAGAGGGACCAAAAATACAAACACAGAACAATTTGCATCCAGCTTTGAGAGGTACCCAAGCAGACTGCATTTTTTGGGCATTTCTTTTCTCTTGAGCCTACAAAATTGTTTGGGCCTGGCTTCTGCTTGGGAAATATCTGTGATTCTGCCTGATGTTGAGCAGCAGCAAATTCTTTTGTGCTTAGTTGCTCAACACAGACATCCATGTGCTTACCTGGGGAAACAGAGAGATGTGCACTGGATGCTGCAGACCCAAATTCATTTTCAGCAACACATTTAAATATTCCAGAGTCTTCTGGAAAAGCTTCTGTAATAATCAGGGTGCAGACTTCCTCTGAAATAAGAGATTCAGGCATGGTGATGTACCACAAGAGGCAAATGTTAACCTGTAGGAATTGCTCTTTACAGGACTCTTTACTTAGTGATGGGGATTGGCACTAATAAAGTGCAAAAAAGTGATGTGGAAGGCATAGGAAGTCAAGGGGTTTAGAAGGAGCAAGATTAAAGAAGGCTCTTCCTGTGACATTAATGAAACAAAGCACATTTTTTGTGGTGGGTATTTTGTTTGTGTAGTTGGTTTTGTTCAGTTGGTTTTTGGTGTATTTTTTGTTGTTGTTGTTTTGCTAAATCCTGTCTTTTCTTGCACAGGTTTAAAAGATTATAGGTCAGAATGGTTGATATGCTTTCTCTTAGCACAGGGTACTCTTCATTGGCTGAATGTAAGGAGATTGATACCTTTTTTTCAAGTGTTGTGGGTCTTTTGGGTGCCCAGGGCCTTTTGGGTGCTTGCAGCAAAATTAAGAACTTGAAAGCTCTTGGCCTGACTGACTATTGTCTTCTGGCTACCTTTGGACATTACTGTTTTATTTTGGAAGAGGTGGGAAATACTGAGTGTGGTGAGGAGTCTAACAAAACATGCAGTGTACTTACCAGGAACAGCTGATGAACAAGCCTCTGCTCAAGATAAGAGAGAAAGAATTTAAATTATCATAATGTCAGAATGGGAAAAAAACCCAAACCCTTCAGCCCTCACTCCCTTTCCCACCTCAGCTGTCACCCTGGTTACAAGGGAACCATCTCCCTTTCTGTCCATCACAAGGAGTAGCATCTGGATAGGGAAAGCTCAGGTGTGGCTGGGGAGCCTGGTGGTACAAACCCCTCTCCACTGAGGTCATACACAAAGAGCTCCACTGAGATGGAGCACAAAGAGCTCTACTGACTCTGGAGTTGGTTGCTGTGGGTTTGGCGCTCTGGAGCCCTGACCTCATGCCTGGGAGTAAAAGAAATCGTTCGAAATGAGGTTGTGGTTTTTTTCCCCTGAGTTCCTCAGTAGGTCTAGTACATGGTAGCAATGCCTCCATGGCTCAGGAGGGCTGTCATTAATGACTAACAGCCTGGAATCTCCCCCTGTTGTGCCTGACCCACTCATGCACTGCCAGAGGAAGTGCAGATTGTGCAGCAGCCTGTGACTTTGGGTCATCTGATACTGTAAGCTTAACTCTGCTTCTATGAACCATCTCCTGATTTTTATAGCAGTTCTCATTCCTGTCTTATCCCTGTCCCAATGAAATATCTGTACATCAAACAGGTGCAGCAACACCTACTTTTCCGCAGCATTCGGAAATCGGCAGAATCCACGATCCGATCGTATTCCCTGTACCAGTGAACCTGCAGGGTGGGTGTGGAGTGAATGCGACACTCAAACACCACCAACTGACCCATGGTAGCTCTTATGTTCTGTAGACCCTGGAGGAGAAAATATTTCTGTTAAGTGCCTGATCCAAGTGTTTCCCCATTGAAGCGTTTATTAGGAAATGATACACCGTTCTGTGAGGAAGATGGTCTTGCCCGTAGTTTCATTTTACTTACAATAGTTGTCTGAATTCTAAATGCATTTGCAGTGGGTTGTGAGTGGAAATTTTTTCACCAGAAGACCAGCACTTATCAAAGCCTTGCTTGTGCATTTAAATAAAGACACAAATGCAGGAAAAAATTCTATTCCACGGGACGCAACATAATAAGGGTGGTTACAATGTGAGGTTTCCACTTCAGCCTCCTTTGCAGGAAATAAATGAGATGAAATCCTGTAAGTGGTTCTGTCTGTCTGGATCATTTACCAATTAAGATGTTAGTTTGATAGCATCACTAATGAAGTATGCTAGCTTTTTTGAATTGTAAATGAACCAATGTTCCAGCCTAGAAATACTTTCTGATGGAACAAGAAATGCAAAATCTAATGCTGGTAGTTGCAGGACAAGCTGTGTTGTTCAGACAACTTGTGCCCTTTACCTTTGTAAACACAGGTGTGGTTCCATAGGCAGACCCAGCCAGGCTCAGCGAGGGACTCTGCATCTAGATGGCAAAGAAAAGAGATTTTTATAGATTAGTTTTTTCACATGCAGAAACCTGGCTGTGTTGCTGGCACTTTCCTTTGAAGCAGAAGAAGATTCAGAGTGTTTTGATCTGTTGTTCATGTTCTGGGCTAATAAATACCCCATAGAAAGTCTCCTCCACTCAGGTGCTTCAAGAGGAAACAACTCCCTGGCCTGCAGA
This sequence comes from Promerops cafer, assembly GCA_013398275.1. NCBI lineage: Eukaryota > Metazoa > Chordata > Aves > Passeriformes > Nectariniidae > Promerops > Promerops cafer. The sequence continues at coordinate 1,654,221 of VZSE01013530.1, forward strand.
CACCAAGGTAGTGGGAAGAGGAGCTGATAACCAGAAAATGTTGCTCAGAGCTTTAAGCCAATTACTTGCCCACATCTTGCAGCCTCTGTGTAAAAATCAGTGCTGCTGGCAGTAGCTGTCCCCTTCTACAGAGATCCTGACCTGGTTTAGCTGATCTCAGGTCTGGCACTCCCTGGCAAGTGTCGTGTCTGTGGTTGCTACAGTGAGGCTGAATGTAGAGAGATGAGCAGGATTTTTCTCCTCTGTCCTGACATCCTATGTTAAAGCTCAGCTGTCACAGAAGTTCCAGTAAGGCCTCTGATTAACCAAGAAAGGCAGTTTTGAGATGATCAAATATTTGCAGCGCAAGATATGTCCTTGTTCCATGGTGAAGTGTTGATGTGCACTCATCTCTGTCTCACTTAGCTTTGGAAACATGTGTCTTGCATATAAATGTGCAACTGAAGTGCTTGGGTTTGTTTTGCTGTGACATTGGCCTTTTTAAAAAACCTTATCTTTGAAATAACCCATGTTTTCATCTCTTTCCCTCCCAGCCTGGGTTAAGATGTGAATCTGTCCCTAGGTGTTCTCACTTCCCCAGCTCTTGGCCACAGATGTGCTCTAAACCAGCTCTCTGTTCTGAAGTGAATCTTTGAAGTGTAACTGTGGCAGCCCCTTGGGCATTTCCAGCCCTGTCACCTGCTCCATCAGTTCTTGGCAATTCTGGCTAGGAAATGTTCCAAGCCTGAAAGCCCTTTTCCAGAGCTTAGGGTCCAGACCTTGATAGTCATGCTGACCCTTGCCTCTTAGATGCTTGGTGAAGATGAGCCTGAGCTGATCCTTGCAAAATATTTCTAGAATGCTGTAAATAATAATTTAAAATGTGTGTAACCTGCTCTTTGAGTGTCAGTAGATAAGGCTGAATTAAAGTGGTGTAACTCTGGTGAACAGAATGGTTGTGAGAGACTGCACTGGCTGAGGAACCAATGGACAGAAAAACACTGCTGGCTCTCTGGTTTTACCTAGTGCGTGGGGGGAAAAAAAATGGGGCAGGATGGGGACAGAGGCTTTAGGAGGCTGAGAATACTTGATCCAATAATATTTGGATCACTTACTGTGACATTCCTCTGGCCCCGACAGGATGCTGAGACTTGCAAGGAGGCTTAGCCTTTGGGTTCACCCTAAGGACCTGGAGAGACAAACATAAAGCAGTGAGAGTAGGCTCAGGTCACCTCCAGAACATGGAGACACTTTAACAAGGTTATTGATACAGACCTTTATAAAAGACCCAAGTTACATGTGAAACCTGGCTTCATGCTGGAACTAGGGTTTTCCTGTATCTGGATGGGAAAGTCTAAAGAAACCCTTGTTACTTTAGTGAAAGTGAAAATGGAACCTCATAAACCAGCTTCTAGGTTCCTCTGCATGAAGACTGTAGCATACTGGATTGACACAGAAAAAGTAGTTATTGAGATCTTAATAGCTCACCATGGTAATTAAAGGTTTACAGGTTTCATCTTTGCTTCCCTTTTGCCATAGCAAGAGGGATTGTTCTTGCTGGCGTACCACAGGATGCCAACCCTACTTCTTCTGGGGCCACCTGCACCAGGACAAAGGCCAGCCTTGACAAACACCCTGCAGGAACAGCAGCAGTGCTGTTGTCACACACTCTGCTTCAGGACTGAGCCTTAGAACTGTTCCTCTGGTGAGGGACAGCAGCTCATGTGACACATGGTGACATTGCTCCTGTGCCTGTGTGCCTACAGCTGTGGGGAAGGAATGGAGCCTGGTGTGCCAGCCAGGAGAAGACATGGACATGCCTGAACTGATGTTCTGCTGGCTGCAGGAGCCATGGAGGTCCCCTGCTGCTGTCTGCTGTGATGCAATCCTCATGAGCAGAGGCAGGCCCTGGGATCTGTGCTCCCCATCCATTAGGGCAGCTCCCACCCTCTCCCGCTCTTGGCGCCTGTGGCGTCAAATCCTGATGTCACGTGCAGCCGAGGCCTGTGCCCGTGCAGACAGCACCTGGACGTGCTGCCAGATGTTTGCACAGCTGCTGTTTGCTGTTGAATGCTCAGTTGCCAAGGCCACTGTAGTGCTCCCCTGTGAGCTCCTTGCCCGAGCCACTGCCTGTGTGGCACTTTTGCTTTGTGTTTGCTGTCTGTGAAGAACCAGATGTGACAGGTCATGGCACCTTATCTCTCTTTAAGGTTGCAGTTGTTTTCTGGCATACTGACAAGGCATGGGTGTTTCTTTAGGGTTTGGATCTTACCCTTGTTGATCTCACATGGTAGAGTTTGGCACTTACAGTGTTTGTTAGACATTACATAGAGTAACTGCAAATTTGAGATCTTTTAGCTGACTGTCACCCTGTCTGGGAATCATATTGGTGGAGTTACAGGTGGGACGTGGAGTTGAGTTATTACAGGTTATTGGTGGAGTTAACTGGTGTGGAGACAGAGATACCTCAGCAGAGGGGGATTTAGTTACCCTGAAGAGGTCAGTAGGCTACAAATAACCCATCTTATCAAATAAAATCAATATACGTGTCTGAATTCCTTGCATAGCTCTTTGGTACAAATAATTTGCTTGAGATCTATTCTCTTTCTCTTCTGCTTTCCAGCACTCTCCATGACAGTGACACCCAATTACCATCATGGATATTTTGCAGTCGAGCAGGATTTGCCTGGCTAAAATAAGAACATATCCCTGTGTGTCTCATTCACACCTGCAGTGAGTTACTGAGCCCTGAGGGCCCAGGCACAGCTACCCATGGACTTGGACCACCCATGGCCTTCATATTTCTAGCTGTTGCTCTTGATTTATAAATGTCTCTCAAGCAGTTCAAGGATGGCTCCTGTCCAAGGTTGTATCATGAGGCCATCAGCAGGGCTGTGCTGTGATGCAAGGGCTGCTGGATAATCCCAAACCCTTGGATGTGGGAGCAGGGCCTGGGAAGAGGTTTTTGAGTTGCCCTGGGTTCCCACTGCAAACCAATCCTGGCTGGACTCCACCACAGATTCCTGTGGTGCTGGTTGCACTGCTGCCTTCCAGTCTATCAGGTAACAGTTGGTATAGGCAGTTTTCAGGACCTGGAATATTGGATTATTTTGGTTTTTTCTATTTTGCCTCCAAAGAAAAAGCATGATGAAAAATCAGACATGTTCAGATTGTAAAAGGAGTTCCTGGACTGATCTATCTGCTTTAAAGAGTGTCCCATGCACCTGAGACACCATTAACAACACTGCATTGGAGGATCATTGCCCCTTCTTTTTCTGCACAACAGAAGACTTCATTATCCTTAGAACTGCCATCACCCTTCATGTTCCACTCTGTTTCCAAGTCCATGATCAGACTCACACCAGACATGCACAGAAACAGAGGGCACAGAGGTTCCCCTGGGCAGTGGCCAGAGGGGACTGTGGCCATCTGTGGTTTAGGACCACAGCACAGTGAGGTGCTGCAGGAGGCATTGCACACACTGCACGTGGAGTGAGCAGCAAGGTCTTGGAGAGAGGTTGCTCTACTGAACTGAATAAGAGCAGCTCCTGACAAGTTTCCAGTATGATGAAAGAGGCACTGAACTTGAGCACTAAGCAGGAATAGCACCAGCTTATGAATTTGTGCTCAAGACAGTTACTCAGTTGCATGGCATTAGTTCCTCGATGCGATGATTGCTGCTAAGACCTCCTGACGTGGCAGAGACCATGGCCAAGGGATGGTGGCTGTCAGGGTTGCAAGTGTGCCTGGCCTGATGCCCTGTGACACACCAGGCAGTCAGTGTTCCCTCAGTAAATACAGGCAGCTCTACGTGGGCTGCTGCAGCTGCCAGTGCTTGAGAAAGGCTGGGTTAAGCTCTCATCAGAGCAGATCCTGTCAGTTCAGCTGAGTGAAGACCCCATCACTGGGAATTCTGCTTGTTCTTGGCTGCTGTAGGTGTCTACTAAAAAGCAGAAGCCATCCTTGAAATCCACACTGCTGGCAGCACCTGTGTTTGTAGACAAACTCATCCTTCACACACATGGTTCACGTTAGATGCTCTGTTCTCACCTCCTCTTGTGTGGTCCTTCAGTTTCACAGTTTGCTTCTCATGTGTGTGTTGGATACTCTCACTGTTACTATTAGATTTAGGTAAAGGAGAGTTCATGGGAACAGATAAAAGGCTTATGAGCTTCAGCACTGGGACAGTCACTGCTTTAGTCTGAATTCCCTGGTTTTGATTGAGACCTAATGACCTTAGGGCTTGGGATATTTAGTAAACCAGGAGACTTTCAAGCCTGCTGAACATGATGGGTGGTGCTGCTTTAAAGGATGGAGTGTATTTGGAAGAGTAAATGTTCTGAGAGCATTTGGGCACTGGCTGCAATGCTGACTAGCCCTGCTACTGCTAATTGCTTTCATGTGGTTGAAATAGTGTGTTTCTGTAGGAGGCCAAAGCTATCCTGTGTGTGTGGCTCTGCAACTCAGCAGTAAAAATGAGAGGAGGTTATTCAGCTTCCAAGAAAACACTGGAAGGTCTCTCCGAGGTATCTGTTTTCTCTCTGATGCATCTCCTTTTCCTTGTGAGTGATGCTCCAGGCTTCTGTAACTATCAGTTCTCAGACTTCTGAGATCCTGATGCCACATCCTGAGGAGCTCTGTGTGTGACCCGCCCCTCTGTCTGTGTTTGCCTTGCTAAGCAGAGAGGTTTTGTACAGCAGGTTAGCAGACCTCATTCCCTGTGAGGGTGGTGATGCCCTGGCACAGGCTGCCCAGAGAAGCTGTGGCTGCCCCACCCCTGGAAGTGTTCAAGGCCAGCCTGGATGGGGCTTGGGGCAACCTGGGATAGTGGAAGGTGTCCCTGCCCATGGCAAGGGAGTTGGAACGAGGTGGTCTTTAAAATCCTTTCCAACCCAAACCATTCTGTGATTTTACGGGTCTGTGAAAAGTCATCACCCTACAATTTACGCCCTTGAAAGAATATCTAGGCAAGGTTTTACCTTGGTGAGTCATTCTAGCAGTCCTAGTGTCCCGTGTAAATGTCAACCTTTACTTAGTGTAACTCTAGATCTTTGTGAAGTGGACAGAATTAGACTCAGCCAAATGAAGAGTCCAAGGACCTTTGCAACCCAACACCAGAATGATTACAAGGTACATACAGATCATGCTGTCGACACAAACTGTAATGACGACACTCTGGCATTACCTGAATAGTTGACATGGCTGCAGAATTATGCTATATGCAGCACTAGGACAAATTTAACACAGGCCTAGGAAAGTAATAAATCTGCACAGAGCTCTTTTGCCAGGTGTTTAGATCATGGAAAACACATTAAATCTGTTTTAGGAACAAGACGAGCATCTGCTGGATCTGAAATACACTGCATTGCAAAGAGTGTGTGTAGAGGGGAGGAGTACATTTAAAAATTTACACTTAGAAGTGAGGCAGAGTTAGACTGCAACACCACATTAATGTACCAGCTTGTCTTTTGTTTAAACAACAGGCTTGAATAGATGCACAGGATAGCAACTTCCAATCACTTTGAAAACGATGCATTTTGCAAGCCATCTGCATGTACCTGCTGGTGCTACTCATTTTTACAGAGGTGTTCAAGCTTTGGGAGTGTGTGCTAGACACTTGGGTATCTTGTGGCACTACTCTGTAGGGCTTAACAGAGATATGAACGGGTCTGCAAAGAACAAGGCTCTCCCAATGGCAGTGAGCTGCAGAAAGCTCTGTCTGGAGCTGTATTTCTTCTGTGCCATATGGCTAAACAGGGAAATTGTCACCAGTTCAGCAGTGAGCTCTCTAGTTGTGAGTTCGTTAGTGGTGTGAATGTGTGATTATAAAGTGACTTCTGTGTTGCTCCTGGGGTGTGAATAATGAGACTTCTGTAGGAAGTGAGAAAAGAGTGATTTTATTTGCTTCTCTTCTGCTTCTCTACATTCCAAGAATCCTGAGAAGATCAGTTGGATTGCAGAGACAGTTGTGATTTGTGGAACGATTTCTTAAAATCACTGCTCTTCAGGTGGCGAGTGGGACAGGTTTCAGCTGGGATATTCTGGAAATAATCAAATAGCTGCAAGAGGTGATTGTAGCCATTGATAAGGTATTCACAAATATTCCTGGTTGGATGTGAAGCTTGCTGAGAGTCTTTCTAAATTGTAGAAATGCAACTGAGTATGTTTCAAAGACCTCTTTTATTTTTGGCATATTTTCAGAACAGGTAGCACGGAAGAGCACAATTTCAGAGGCTCGTTTTCTGTGAATTCAGCTTTTAATGCCTCCCATGAAGCAGGCTGGAGATTTGCATCTCAAAAGTTGTGTCTGGCACTCCTGTGGACACTTCCACACACGTTTGGGAAGAGCAGAAAGTTGTGCTGGCTTTCAAGGACAGGCTCCCTCTGGAATTAGCAAAGGCTGTCCAGCATGGAGACCAGCATGGCTGCTGGATTGAGTGTACTGTGTTTCATGCTTCAAAGTCACTGCTAAGTCTAAGTTGGGTTTGTCCATTTTACAGAGCAAGTGATGCAAAGAAAAGAGCATGAGCACTCAGAATGTCATGGCACTTGAGCAACAGTAGCCTTAATATGGGAAAGAGCACAGTAGAAAGCTTCACTTTGGAGCTGCTCAAGCAGATCCCTGATGAGACGGTGAACAAACACACCCAGTGCGTGGCTCGTGTAGCCATGAGTCCTGTGGGCTGTTGGTGCAGGTGTGCACATACTCAGGGTGCTTGTGCTCTCAGGCACACGTCCCACTCCAAGTGCACTGTGAAGAGATGGGGCCTCAGTCTCTGTCTGTTCAATCCCCTTTGGTTGCCTGCAAGGTGCGGGGGGGCGGGCAGAGTCCCCGGCGGGGCTCGGGGGCCGCCTAGCGAGAGGCTCCCCGTGGTCCCCGGGACACGCTGGGAGGGACGGGCCCCTCATCCAGCGGCTGGGAGCAGCTCACACACCAGGCCCGAGGGGGAATTAATTTTATCCCTCATACTACATGCCTCTTCTGAGCACAGCTGTTTCTCAGGGCTGGAAAATCCTGGCTTTCCCTCCCCTTATTTGGATAACAGCTGAACTGCCGACAGATATTGGACACTTGAGTCAAACTGGAGTTCCTAGAACCAAGTGACTAAATCCCCTTTTAAGCACCGACATTAAAAGGCGCCTAGAGCTTATTTTAAGAGATGCTAAGCTTCCACTTGAAGTCATGAGGCTCCATACTTGTTCAAGTATACTCGTGTCAAGCAGCAATCCTGCTAATTTCCTTCCTTTCTTCTCTATAAAAAAACCCCAACCCTGCCCCACTTCTTTGCATGCCAGAGCATTACAGAGATGTAGAAGGATTGTGAGCCCAGACTGCCTGACATGTGAAGCCTGAAGACCTCACAGGGATGAAGGCTCTGGTGCCCATGGCTGTGACCTGCAGGGGACGTCCAGGTGTGAATACTGGCAACAGTATTTGGGGAGTGTCTGGGCATCCTGTGGCACCTGCCTGCTGCTCTGTGCTGGACTTTGGTGTTGACACGGCACAGGCACATCCCAGAGGCTGTGTTTGGTGGAAATTGAGGGTTCCTTATGTGAATCCTGTGGACCATTCGGTGCCATGGAAAGAATGTTTTTTCAAGAACCTGTAAGTGCTGTCTGTGCAGTTAGGATGCTGTAACAAAGATAGACGAAATTCTTTCCTGAAAGCTCTGAGGGAGCACCCGCAGTCTCACAGCCCCCAGGATTGCTGCTTGCTAAGAACTCTGTTAATGCTGAGCGGGTGCACTGGAGCAGGGCTGGGCTGCACTGCTCGGGAGCAGCTCTGAGCCATCGAGCCCCCGCTCCCTCCTCGCAGCCTCCGTGCCGGCAGCATCGGCTCCTCCGGCTGCACAGCCCCGCCTGTGCCTGAGCAGGGCATGAATCCCATCCCAGCTCTCCCTTTCACTGCACGCTGCTGGAGGGTGTTATTCCCATTCCCACATGGATACCTGCAGGTCATGATGAAGCAGAGCCTCAGCCATGATACAAAAACTCACGGCCTTTTTTTTTAAGGTAGAAAATGTGCCGTGCACCCTTCAGCCAGTGAGCGAGTTGACCTCCCCACCATGGCCCGGTGACCACTCTGCTGCTCGTCAGAGGGAGGATTAAGTTAACGGGGCCAAAGAGGAGGGCGAGAAGCCTGTCCAGCCCCATGCTCCGTGTGGGGCACACCTTCCGAGGAGGTGGCTCTCATTGCAGCAGGGTTGGGAGAGGGGAATTGTGTGATCAGTGCGTGCAACTGTGACTCATGGCTTTGCTATCCGGAGCCCCAAGGATGACTCTGCTGCCTTGGCTGTACCCTTACGTTTGCATTTTCCGCAGAATGCAGCGAGTTCTGATCTCCACTGGCCCCAGACCACACCTGTTACATGTGTTGTTCCTTCAGGAAAAAGGAATTTTTGTGAACAGCACTGCAGGAATTGCAACTGCTACAGCATCCTTTAGCACAGGATGTCTTTGCTATAGTAGTAATTACCAAAATGGAGAAAGAGCCTTTTCTGTTCCCAAACATCATGATTTTACTTCACTGATTCCATTTGCATGGGAATAAAAGGAAAGTATGTCCTCAGATGGGAGCACATTCAAATGGGATGTCTCTAGAGTGACAGCAGAGTGACTACGCTGCACTCAGATGCAAATAGGAATGTGGGGTAGCTTTTGCAGAGCCTGCATAACATTTTTCTCCAAAGTGCTATGCAAAGCAGCAGGTGCCTGCTGTAGCTTCTGTCATCTCCTGTCACACAGGTGTGCCTCAAGTGGTTACTGACTGGTGGTCTGATGCTTCTGCCATCTAAACCTGAAATCATCAAAGCTGGCAGATCCAGAGATGAACCAAATCTCCCGAGCCCGCTGAAATGTCAGCTCTCCTGTCCCAGGGCCCGTGGGGCTCCTGAGCTGCTCATGCTGCTGCTGCACGGGGCGGGAGGCTGCAGTGAAGGGCAGGGCAGTGACAGTCGAGCTCCTCCCAGACAATGCCCCAGGCAGGGGAGCTGTGCACGTAATCCTTCAGTTACCATCACCTCACATCTGTGCCCTCAGTGAATTCTGGCCTGAAGATCTTGTCCTAGCTCTGCTCCATCAGCACTGCTCCCACCTGAGACAGGCAGTGCCAGCACTTCCACAGGCAGAAGTCAGGGAGTGAGATCTGAACGAGCACAATTAAACAGGAGCCCAGAACCCCCCGGGAGTCTGTTTGCTGAGGAGTGCTATTTAAAGCTCTCTGTCTCTGGTTTCCCTGGCATGCCAGGAGATGTTTTTAGCTCACTGGTCAGAGAATTGTCTGTCTGGGCTGCTGAGAGGTGGTGCCCGTGTCCCCGTGGTGGTGCAAGGTTCTGGCCAGGGGCGCCTTTCTGGAGGCACACACCAGTGTTGGGGTTCCCCCATGAGCTGGGGGGTTTGTGGTGAGCACGTGAACCACAGGAGCAGCTGCTGGGCAGCAGAGATGTGTAAACCTGGCTCCCTCCATGCCACATGTGCAGTGCAGTGGGCTGGGCAGCCTGGGAGTGAGGAGGAGAGCATCTGAAGGATGGGGTCTCTGGCCAGCTCCTGCCCAAGCTGGGGCAAAGCCCTTCCCTCTGCTGCCACCTGAGCAGCAGAGGGATCTCAAGCACCTCTCAAATGGTGCTGGAGCAGGCTGTTAGTGCTGTGGTGTGAGGGTGGCAGGGAGGGAGCAGGGGGTGCAGCTGGTGCAGTGATGCCAACATGAGGAGGGCATTTTCCATCATTTTTCCTTTGCATGGGCCTTGCAGAGGCTGGAGGGCTACTGCACAGTGGGGCAGACCCGGGGTCTCTTAAATACTTGTTCTCAGGTCCTATCCCCAGTTTCATCACCAGAGAAGCTGGGGCAGCTTCAGCATCTGAAAGAGAATTTGAGTCTACACCAAGAGCTCTGATTCAGCAGCAGGGCTCGTGGTAATTATCCAAAGCTGCTGGGAGCCAGAATGCACCATATAACCAAGCCAGGAAGAACAGCAGCATCACCACAAAACTCAAAGCAGGGACCTACCTCTTGCACTGTAAAATGTGGTAAAGAAAACTATTCCTGTCTGGAAGCTTTTACACAGAGCATAAATTATGCATTTAAAAGGTGTAAATAATCAGGATATGGCTAAGCACTGTAGTGTGGAAACCTGTGTGTAGAACTAAGGTGTAGACTATGAAGCAGTTAAAGGTGCCAATTCCCCAAACCATCATTGTTCAAATTGCCTAAATTAACCTGTCACTGTACAGTCAAAGGCAGCTTTTTATAGGGAAATAACTTTACAAACCCCAAGCCATTTCACAGAAAATTGAGCTGGCAGGAAGCATTGCATAAAATTAAATAACTTGCACAGATGTTTCTTGAATGAAAAATGAGTTCTAATGGTTATTATTTGTGCCCAGCAGGCATCAAGACTGTGCCATCCAAGCTCTCCCAAACAGTGACAGTGCCATGTGCCACAGCCCGTGTCCAAGGAGGAGGAAAGGTTGGTTGCAGTGAATGCTGTGGCATTTGGGCTCCCACAGAGTCCCCGTGCCCGGCTGGTGCCAGGCAGTGACTGTTCACAGCCAGGAGCCCATGCCCAGTGGCTGCACAGCCAAACCCCCCCAGAAATAGGATCAGGCTAATTTTAACTCCATGGACAGCATTTGATATGGAAGCAGCTGCTGTCATACAAAACTCTGGGCCTGCCGAGCCACCCGAGTGCATGGCTAAAGCAAATATGTTCATTTCCACCCAAAGGCCATTAGGAAACCAGGCCTGATTTTAGCTTGCACTTGACTCATTATAAATCAGAGCTGTAAATTTGTAACCATAGACATGCAGTGCCTAAACTCTTAGATTTTAATGCCATTTCTTTAGAAAAGTGAGGCATGTCTTATCTATTCCTCTCACCCTGAATCCATTGCATTGCTAGGATGTTTCACCTGTTTGTGTTTGCAACTGATGGAAAGGTTTTCTGGTCATACTCCCTGTGTTCCCCTCCTGTGAAAAGGTGTTCTACACTGAAAAGTTGATTAGCTGGACATCATGCTAATTTGCAAAGAGCACATCTAGGCTGTGATCTCAGTGTATGCTTGGATTACCTTCTTTTTGGCAGCTAAGATGAACTTCCTGGGTAGAAAACCCCTAAAAACACAGAAGGGCTTTAATTTTCTGTCTTCCGGAGAGTGGCAGAGGTAGCATATGTGCCAAACTTCAGCTCAAGTGTCCCACAAGCAATTGATATTCCTTAATTATTGGAAAGTCCCTGAAAACCAAAAATGCCTGATTTAATGTGTGCCCAGCTGCATTGGAAAGTTGTCACAAGTCACCATGTCAGGGTGGCTTTGAACTCCAGCTTGTGCTGCAGGCCTGGCACCCAGCAAGAGGCTGTCCCCTGCCCTGTGTAACCTTTGGAAATTAGGAAATGGCAGTAGAAAGCACGTGTGCACTGCGAGGCACAGGAGAGCCAGGGCTTTGTGCCTGCCTGCCCTCCCTGCTCAAAATGAAAAGTTTGCTTCCACTTAGAGAGCAGAGTTTAAAATGTTATAGGTTAAATTAGCAGCAGAGTTACAGTATTGTTAATAGTATTCGTGGGAAGTGGACAAAGCTCCTCTCTCAGGCAGTGAAGACACACAACTCAATTTTCTTGCTACCTTTTGCAACAACAGCGAGGAATTTCTCCAGGAGATGACAGTGTTATGGACAAAGTTCCTGGATACCCCAAACCTACTAATTAACGCAACCAAAAAGAAAAACATGAAAAAGAAGATACTCAGGCAACAAAGGGAATTAAGTTCCTTTCAAGAGACAGGTCCTGCCCTCAAGTTTGCCTCACACCCTGATCTGCTGAGGAAATTCTTGATCCTGCACTGTGTCCTTTGCAGCTGGGAGGCTCCACGCTCCCATCCACACCTGGCCATTCTCACAACCCTCTGGATTAAGCCTACAGATGATGGGCCAGGTGTTAATTGTGCCTGAGGGCCTGGGCTGTGCCAGGAGAGGGGGGCACTGCCCAGCTCTGCCCATGGCCTGAGGTCACCCTCTGCTGCTGCCCTGTTGTGGAGGCACAGACAGGCTGTCCTTCCTCCTTGGCTGTGGCACAGGAATGGGCAGTGATGTGCTCTGGTAGCACAGTGCTGGACAGAGAACTCCTGTGGCTGTAAATGAAGTACTGTCAGAGAATCAGAGCAGCCTGTGCTGCTGCAAGGTGGAGCACAGGGTGAAAGACTAAATCCAAATCCCACTGCTGTGGTTCTGGTTACCTGCACTACCTACAGTTCTCAGGGCTGTGAAAAGACACCCACTGAGAAGCTGTATTATAATTTCTGCCCATTTTCTTCCCTGTAGCACCTGTACCTCTTTTCTCTTTCCCCTGCCCACGAGCCATGTTTAGGAGCAGGCTTTGGAGCCCAGTGAGTGCTCTGCTGCACAACCCAGCCCACATCACAGCTGAGGGTCTTGGGGACCATTCCACCTTCTCTCAGCCCAGGACACTGAATGAAGCACTGGTGGATTGGCTGCTTGCAGAGTACCTCACGAATGAGGTGAGGCATTCAGGGGGGCAGAGCTCCTCGTGGCTTCACCCCTTGTGCCCGTGCTGTGGAGCTGGGATGCCCTGGCTGGCAGTGGAGCCCTCTCTTGCTTTGGAAAGCACAATCTTCCTGGGCTTCCTGGGTGCAAGGGTAAGGGATGCTCATGCAGGCAGCAGGACCGAGCCAGGGATGCTGTGGGTTTGGAGCTCCTGGTTTGCCAGGATGCTCAAATGACCACCCTTGATGAGCCTAAAGGTAAGAGCAGAGCTTGGTGTGCCAGCAAGGGGAATGCTGCTCTCTGAAAAGGAAAATCATATCCCTGCCCCTTTTCCCCACCTCTGAAAAGCCTCAAACATCCCTAGAACATGTTAATATGCTAGAAATTAAAGTGTTACTTACCTCTATAAGCCATCAGTTTGGTTTTGGGGCTCTTGCTGCCAGTGGTTTGTGTCAGTGCTGAGCCTTGAGGTGGAAAGTCTTCTCTGCAGCAGCTCCCCTCTGAGGTCTGGAGGCTGTCTGGGGTGGTGGGTTACATTTCTAATGTTCAGATCCCTGCTTGTGAGTGATGGCATGGCGGGAATGTCAGCTGTATGGGAATAAACTGCAGCAATTTATTCCCTCCACCCTGTTTGAAAGTCAACAGAGTGGCACCATTAGCTGGAACAAAACAGGTCCAGTGTTGTGAGATACAACGGTGGCCAGATCCATAATTGCTTATAATTTGAAATGCTAATAGCCCTGAGTGCTGGAAAGATGCCAGCTCAGGTCGATTGTGATTCTCTACATTGAAAGAGAAGCATAGAAAAACTTCATTAGAAGCAGGACTCTCTTATACAGATCTGGAATGTAAAGAATTTCCTATTCACTTGGGATATAAAGAAAACCTGAGCTTCTTCCCAGATGCTGAGGAATGCAGGGAGATATCTTGGTGGAGCCAGCATATGTCTGGCTTGAGCAGCTTCATGTAACCACCCTTCAGACTCGGTAGTGTGAAGCTTGTAGGAGCTGAAGGGCAGTGGTGATGATGGCAGAGGTGCAGGGCCATTATTTGCCTCCATCTCCCACAGGGTGCACTATCCAGCAGGGCGTCGTGGGGGGAGCAGCAGCGAGGGCACCTCTGCACTGGAGGGTTGTGTCCGTGCCAGTGTCACTGCAGCAGGAGTCGTGGGGGCTCCTGTGCCCCCAGACCCTCGGAGGAGTTGCTTTGTGTGGATGCACAAAGGGCAGGATCCCCAGGCAAAGCTGCCAAAAACCAAACCCATCGCTCTGCAAGGGTCTATAAACAAATTGGTTCTTTCTGCCCCACAGCAGTGCCCTTGCATGGCTGGACTGGGGTTATCCTGCTCAGGCTTGGCTTGGTCAGCCTTCATCAGTTTTGTGGCCATGGAAATAACCCAGCTGCTTTGCAGAACCCTGCCCAGCAGTGTGAGGTACTGCATAATTAGTTGCCTTTTGTGGGATTGCCCACATTCCCAGTTTGAAAACATGACTTGTAGTTTGCTTTCCTGCAAGCACAAGCTCTCAGATTTTTCCTGCTGCCTTCCTGCTTTATTCATACCGAGTCCCAGGACCTGTGTGAAAAGGTATAAATTACTTTTGGCTAAAGCATCTCTCCTGGCACTGTTATTAATGGCTGAAGCCACATTTTTGTGTCACTGCAAATCGTATCAAGACCATTTGGGCTCAAGGATGGGATGGATCCTGCCCTCCAGCACGGGCTATGGTGTAGGGATGCTCTCCCCTTCTTCTGTAAATTCCTCCACAAATCAATGGGATTTACTTGGATCCCCTCACTAGCCAATCCAGCCAGAGGAATTTAAACTATTATTCACCTCTTGGGGGCGTAATTCCCAGATGAACTTTTGAAGCTTTTTGAATGCAGGGATGGTGGGAAGAGACTGGCTATTCCAGCCATCTTAAACCCTTCCCAAAATGGAAAAGCAGCAGGTGCAAAGGCCACAAATGCTGGGGCCCTCCTTCCTGAATTGCTCTGTCAAGGGCCTCTGAAATGACATTTCAATTTATACATCAAATTCTGAGGCAGATGAATAGGGACTTTTTAAAATTTTAATTTTTTTCCAGAGAGATTTCTGAATGAGGAGTGCAGGTGACAAAAATCTTCTTGTGGAGATGAAGGGATGTGCCCTGTGGAGAAACAGAGTATCTTCAGTCGCAAGCTGGTGTCTGGGGTAGTTTTGACAGTAAAAATTGAATTAATTCTGACTGTTGTTTTCAGAGTTCAGGCAGAAACTTCTCACTTCCTGAGGAAACCCAGCACATCTTTCCACTCTTGAGTGAAGAAGCTGGGTGTAAGCTGGTGTTTGTGCCACAAGGGAGCTTGGGATAGGGAGGGAGCTTGGCAGTGCTATGAATTTCGGGAGTGAGAAGCTCCAGGTAGGCTGGCAGGTCCCAGCAGGAGTTTCCCAAAGAGCTCCCAGGGTTACCTGTGGCAGTCAGGCTGGCTGGGGCTGGCTGCTGGAAGGGAGGATGCTGAGCAGGGCTGTGCCAGGACAGCTTCTGCACCCACCTGCAGGGCTGGGTGAGGGTGGGGTGCCCACTGGGGACAGCCAGGGCTCTTCCTCCAGGAGAGCCTCAGACAGGGCAGAGACCACGGCTGCAAGTTGAACATCACCATTTGTGAGCAGAGGAGAGACTCTGGGAGGTTCCAGTCACATGGAGGTGTCATTGCCACAGGATGTCACAGCCTGCCTGGTGTCCCAAGGCAGCAGAGGGGCTGTGGGTGCGTCCTGGGAGTCTCCCCAAGCCTCCCCTCCTGTCTTCCCACACTGGGGACTCCACGTGGGTGGTAAACTCTGGTAGACTCTGCCAGGTTTGGCTGGTTACACTTCGCCAAACCTGTCTGAAACTGGACTCACCAGAAGACTCAGCCAAGTCTGATTAAACTGAACCAAGTCTGAGGGTAGCACTGGTTGGGCTGCCTTCATCTTTAACAGTACACTGCTCCTACTCCAAATTTGGGCTGGTGCAGTTCCTCTGGCTTCAGAGGAGCAGTGCAGGTTTATGTGAGGGCTATGTTTGGACAACAGGGACACATTTGACCTTTCTCCTGACACTGTTGTTCCATTTAAGATCTGATGTTCTCAGTGAGCCAAACAGATCAGTAGTTTTAGCCTAGGTGCTTATCATGGGCATCTTGTAAATTCAGATTATCTCTGACCACATTAGCCAAATACTCTTCTAAATTATGCTGGTGCATATTTGTAGACTTCAAGGGGATTGAGCAAGTGTGGTGGACAAGGACTGCAGATGAGCGTGAGCAATTTGGAACTTTGTGGCTACATAACAGAGGTGGCATTGCTGGCAGATATCCTCAGTCATCTGTCACTATTAACTTCTGAAAGCAACTTAGCAGAGGTGCCTGCTTGCTCTCCACATGCTGAATCCCAGGAACAATATTTTAGCAGGGAGACTGGCTAGGCTCAGATTAAAGTTCTCGCAGAGTGTTGCAATAAAGACATTACTGGATGCTGCCTCGAGGCACTGCTTTATTGGGTGCTCTTACAGCTCTCTTAGTGCTGCTTTCTGGCAGCATTCCCTGGGGTTTAATTTCAGGTATTTTGATGTATCTAATGTATTTTCCACTGTAATTTAAGCCTGTGCCAGTCTGGGCTATACAGACTTGTCTGTAGGCAGTTTGAGGAGTGCTGAACATTGTTGGATGCTTGCCAGCCCTGGGTAGGACACTTGCCCTATCTATAGAGGCTGTACTGATGTGTGCCCCAGCTGGGTCCTCTGCAAGCTGCATCAAGATACAGCTCTGCACACCATGCCAGAGTTTTATGTGAGTTTCCTCTGTGGATGTGAGTCTAGGTTTTGCAGCCGAGATATTTCCAGAGAGGAATCTTTTATCCTGGCCTTTCCCTAAGCAATCCTGTTCGCTAAAGCAGACAGGAGTGCACTCACCACGATCTCTCGTTCCACTTCCCGTCATGACAGTGGTTTCTACAGCTGGGTTTTCCCCTTGGTGCTGAGGAGATGGAGTTAAATTACTGAGGCAGAGAAAATGGCTCCAAGCAGAGACGTTTCCCCTGGGCTGCCTCAGCCGGGGCTGTCAGACACGTGCAGAGCGTGGATCGCGCCGCCCGCGCCCGCTGCTTTTAGCTCTGGCAGGAGCTCCCTCGGCGTGCTCAGGATGCCATCCCAACAGCTGCAGCTCTCTTGATGGACACACAGGCACCTCTGGCCCTCAAGTTTGCAGGTTTTCGTGACCATAAACAAGGACATTTAAAAGTTATATCGCCTGTGCTCTGGCAGAAATATTCCTCCTGACTTCTGTGTACGGCACAGCACCTTTTATCAGCATTTAGGGACTGGCAGGTGCAGGAAGAGGCATGGAAGTTGGTGGGAAGCCTGTTTTCTGGCCAGACAGCAGGCTTAAGTGCTTAAGGCAGAGCCCAATTGTCAGTATAAATAGCTCTCTGTAAGGACAGTGAAAATGATTCTCATACAAAACAGCTGAATTGGGACCAGCAAAATAGGATCCCTTGTGAAACTCACACCAGTGTCTTGAGACCTGCTGTCTGTGTCAGGTCTGGGTGCAAACTGGGTATCTTGGAAAGGCAGTTTTCCAGGTGAGGATTGTGAACCTCTGCAGGTGCCTGCAGTGGAGGAGCTGGATCAGGGCAGGCTGGGATTCTCTCTGGTTTTATATATGGAGATGGTTTTGTTTGTCCTAAATAGGAGATAATTTTTAGGAAACCAGCTTGATGCTCTTCTCCTTGGGACTGCTGGATTTTTGAGCTGCAGGAGTTAAACTCCTGGCTGAGGAGCTAAAAGTAACTAACTAAGCTAAAGCTAAAAGAAATTTCACCCTAAAAGTAAGTGTCTATCTCTGTTTCCATCCCATTCTTTGCTTCTAGAAGGGCATTGTGTCTAATTTCATGCAGCACCAAGGACTGTGTTGGCAAGGATTTGCTTGTGATATTTCCCACGTAAATAAATTTTGCCTAAAACCTCATTTATCCTTAAATTGCCACAGGAGACCCTCAAGCATCTGAAGGATTTTCACTTATGCCAGACATGAATTAGTCAAGTCACAATCTTTTGTGCTGGTGTTCCTGGTGTGCCTGTGGCTGCCAGAACGGCAGATGGCACCAGCAGCCTGTGCTGCTCACAAAGCTCAGGTACCTCAGCACAGCCTCGGCTGTGACCAAGCTGAAATAGGACAGAAAATTTTAGCTCTAAAATCCAGCTCATAGCAGAGGTAGGGTTTATATGTCTGTTTGGGGTTTTTTTACTTTTTTTAAAATTTTTGTTTGTTTGTTTGTTTGTTTTATATCTAAGCGTCTTCACAGACAGCTTGAAACTGTAGTTTTACCTGTAATTTCCCTTCCCCTTGTGGGTGCCTCAGTGCAGTAGTTTGAGTGGTTTGCAGCTGAACAAAGAAACAAAAGGTTTGATTTCTGCTGGGTGGGACAGAGCTCCGTGTTGCCCAGGTGGGCACAGAGCAGCCACCCTCAGGGGCTGGGACCGAAGGCAGCCTGGTGGAGCTGCAGGCTGGGATGAGCTGCTCTGTCAGCTCCCCTGGCCAGGACCACATCTGGGTGCATGATACCACTGACCAGGAACTGCAGCCCCTGTTTGCAGCTGGCCCAGCAGTCTGACACGTCCTCAGCTCTTTGCCTAAGAAGCTTCAGCACTGGCAGCTCTCCCCAGCAGAGCCTGGACACGAAATTCAGCATTCAGCAGGTACAGCAAGGGGAAGGAGTGGAAAACAAAGTCAGGAGGACAGGACAGAAGAGACTGCACTCATTAATTGTGGTGATGTTGAATTGCTCTTCCCCACTTGCTGTGTGGTTATGGGAGAGTGGCACAGCTCTGAGCACAGCTCTGGTTTGGTGTCTAACAAACATCTCTGTACATGTGCTCTACCTGGGGCAAGCTTATGGCACTATTAGTGAAAGCTTTCAAGTTGTCAGGTCAAATCTGCCCAAGCAGAGTTGTTGAGGCTATGTGGCCTGGTTTTGTGGCTGGTCCTTGCCTCTCCCTGAGTGTTTTTCCAAAGCCATGGACTCTGTCTTGAGCTTCTCCTTGGTGTCTTTCTGTGCCTCTCTCATTGTGACCTCCCCTCTCTCATGGCCTTGCTCCTGAGCTGTGTATATATCTGAGATGCAAATGCTGTGGGCTGGTGCCTTGTGAGGGTGCAGGGCTTGGTCCTCCCAGGGGCTGTGGGCACCGTGCTGGATCCAAGAGGAGCAGCTCTGCCCTGAGCACATGGGGGAAGGAGAGTGTTTGCAGCAGCACATGGGAGAGAAGACTGATCTTCTGAGGGATTTGAATACCCAAGTCCATTAGAGTTCCCTGGGAAATAACTCAGATTCATGCTGGCATACCTTGGAAATCATTTTAAATTAAGTACCAAAACCCAATGCATTGCAAGACTCCCAGCATGTAATTCCGAACCCATTAGGAGATTTGTGCTAATTTTGAAAATAATCTTCCTATTTTAAATATTGCTTTGAATGTATTTTGAACTTGAATATTTGGCAGAAGGGGAGCAATTAAATCAAAGGAAAGGTTATATTGTGTTACTTTAATTGTGATGGATTGAGTCATTTGCTGAAGGAAAATATCTACAAAGCATGTCTAAGTGCAGAAGCAAAACTGAAAACTGGTCTTGGCTGTTCTCTTCCCTGTGATGAATATATATTTATGTAATGCATTCCCTCTCATATCCTGATGACACCATGGGCCCACAGTGCACAAATTAACTCCACTGAGAACTGCAGTGAGATTGTCTCTGAGCCCGTGTAAGCACGAGGTATCAACATTTAGGTCCTGTATGTATTCATTTATACTTCATGGTTTTAAAGCTACATAGAGGAGAGGAGGAACATCTCTGACTGGATGCATGCACCGATGTCTGGTGTCATTTGGGGTCCAGAAGACTGTCCCATGGCTGTTGCCAGTGCTTGCTTCTGCTGCCCGTGCCATAGGCTGGGAAGGGAAGGTTGGGGAATGTGGGATTTTGTGAGAGCCCTACAATAGGCAGTGGGTTTCTCTTCAGGAGGAACTGGTGAACCCTGACTGATTTCCACCTTCAGAAAATCAGGCAACAACTGGTAGACAAGTGATGATTTTATTAAAACTGTCCTTTTTGGAGGTTTAAATTAAACCTAGTTATTAATCTATACAGCAGACTGTAGTTTCTGTGGCTTGTGTTTACCTGGAGGTGTATTTGGTGAGTGCTGGGCACTGAGTGCTCCCAGTCCCAGCAGCAGTCAGCTGAGAGTGCTGGACACCTCGAGGGATGGGAAGGAGCACGGGAAGGAGCACAGCAAGCTCAGAGGCTGGCTGATCTGTCTGATGCCACCATGCCCATTGCTAGCCCCTGGCAGGGCGTATCATCTGTTTCTGAGCCATTCCCATTCCTATTTCAGCCCACAGGCTGCTGGCAGCTGCTGTCACTAGAGCTTCTAACTCGAGCAGAGATGGTGCTAAATGCTGCTGGAGACAGGGAATGGCTTGGGCCAAGCTGGGAGGAGTTTTGTCCAGCAAGTGATGTCTTGTCATGAAAGAATCACATGTGCAAAGGTACAGCAACTGCATTTGCTTCTAATTAAGCTGCACCTGTGGAGCTCCCGGGGTTATGGGAACAGAGCTGCAATACAGGTTTTTAAATCTGTGTGCTGAGGTAATAAAGCCATTAGTATTTGAGGATGGTGTTGGCTGTTAACTGTCCCTCTCTGACCCTTCCTTGGTTAATGAAAATAGCAGCTGGATAAAAATGCAAAGATTTTGAGTTGTGAAAATGTGTGTTTGCACCACTAATCACTTGAAAAATCAATCTCCAGACCTTCATTTGCTAAGAGCAGCTGATTAGCTGCTCTCTATGATTTTTCCCTTTTAATAAAACCCCTGAGTCGAACTACAGAAGGACTATAATTAAGGAGCAGTTTTTCCCTTTCTGTGTGACATTCCATCAAATGTTAGCCAGCAGGTAGCTGGCACACACAGGACACAAATGCCTTTGCCCTGCTGGTGCAAGGCCAGGCTTCACCTGTGAGAGGGAGATGGGGCTTTGCTCCTCTCTGCACAGGTTTTGACCAACTTGGGACTGGACTGTGGTTGTGCTGGGTCTAGCAGCACTCTCTGTCCCTTGCTCAGCTGCCCCCGTGGGGATGCTCCTCCTTTGCCAGCAAACTGTGCCTTGGAGGTGACAAAAGGAGCCACAGCAGACCCAGGTTCTGGGTTTCCATGTGCTTCTTTCTCAAGGGCCCCAGGTTATGATGATGATGATGGTGACACAAAGATCTTTTGACATGGTAAAAGATAACTCTAAGGTTAATACTCTGTCCCTCCTGTATTTTACCCTGGAGAGTGATGGCTTTGAATGAGAAAGAATAACTCTGAAGTCTAGAGAGATTCACTAAAATTGTAAAGATTTGTGCTTCTCTCAAAGGACTTCCCTGTTCAAAGGCACACAGTACAATTTGTCTAGCCAGGCCGTAGGTAAGAAAGGGGCTCAGTGAACAAAGCTGAGGGCTTTGTCTGTATTCTAACTGGTACCTTCTGGTTTCTAAATGGCCACATATCAGCCATCTGGCAACAAGAAGGTTTTTAGTATGAAAAATTAATTAGATACAATCTAAGCATAATTCTGCCTTGATTTTCTGCAACACAAGAGTAGGTTTGTACTCATAAAATACTATCAGGAAATATGGTGATGAAATAACCATTCCTCTTAAATTTTTGTTGATTTGCTTCTTTTTCAGAAAAAGTGAACAGTTGTCCCAGCTAAAGATATGCCCTGTGCAGGTTCTTGCTGTGTTGCCTAAGCTGCCCAGCCCAGCCTGTACTACAGGTGTGCCCACCACAGCTGCTGTCCTGGCCAAACAAGGATGGCAGATAATGACAATAATGACAATATATGCCAATAATGACAGATTGTGCCATAATGGGTTTATGATGTGGACTAGTAATTATTATGGACTGAAGCAATTCCACAAGCCTTGTGACTGAGGCTCCAGAGATAACAAGACAAAATGTCAATACAATAAAAGAGTGAGATGGGGAGACACTTTTGGTTATTTTTTCTTCCTTCTTTTCAAAACTGAGCCAAGAAAAAATCTGATTGTTTCATAAATTCAGGCTCTTCATACTTACATTGAGGCCACTGGGAGAAAAATACATGGAAATTTCAGCTTTACTCACAGAATAGTGAGCACGATGTGGAACTCAGCAGAGAGCTCGGGCAGCTCATGCACAAAGCTGGTCTGGATTCTCTTAGGGTTTTGTCTAAAGGCAGCTGTATAAATTCATTGATAATGCAGTGTCTGAGCACTGTCTACAGGAGTGTTGGTGTAAGGTGTGGCAATCTGGCAAACAGGTCTGGGTTTCTTGGGAGGAAGAGCTGGCACAGGGCTGGTGCAGGAAGTGTTGCAGGTACTCCAGGAAGATGCAGAAAGGGATTGCTGGCCCTCACAGCACTGCTGGGAGTCAAAGCAGAATAAGTAAACCTGGGCAAGGATCTAGAGCTGAGTTTGTCCTGACCTTTTGTTACACCTAAAATGAGGGAGCTGATCTGCAAATGTGTATTCTGTGTGATATCCAAAACTGTCACATTTTGGAAGTATTTAAAGAGCAAAATTTGTGCATGGGAAAAGTTGTCTGCCCACGTTGGCAGCACACTGATTTCCCTAGGAAGGTTCCAGCTGGTGTTGATCACAAGGATGTTGATCCAAACTTCCAGCTGATGCAGCTGTGCTGACCCAGCCCCAGTGCCAGGGGTACAACCAGGCTGGGAACGTGGATGTGGAGCTTGCTAAACCTCTTGGTGGAAGTGATGAGGTGATAGTGGGAGGGAAGCTTCCTTGGCTGATGTGTGCCTCGCCTCAGCAGAGGTGAAAAAGGTGGAAAATGTCTTTTGGGGAATTCCTGTGCAGCTGCTGTACTGCAGGCCCAGTGTTTCTTGAGTGTCTCAGGTGCACTGCAGAAAGCACAGTGCTGCCAAAAGCTCTGGGAAGGAAAGGGATGAGTCTGGTATTTGGTAGTTTAGAGTGCAGGGAGTCTGCTACTAAAAATCCCATGTCTTGCTTAATGGTGCCAAAATCTGACCTTTGATTCCTAATGTTTTGTGGTAGTTATTTTTTAATTTAAAAATTACCTAAGTGAATGGAAACAACTTTTTCATCTATACATGATGGCTGGTAAAAGTTCCAGAGTGTGTTGGTGTTTTGCTGTTGTTTTTGTCTGTGGGATTTATTTTTGTGTTTTATGGTTTTTTGATTTTTGTTGTTGTGATTTTGGGTTTTTTTGGTGGGTTTGGTTGGGTTTTTTGTCACTGGGGTTTTTTTGTTTTAGTTTGTTTGGTTGTTGTTTTTTTTTTGTTTGTTTCATTTGTTTTTTGTTGTTGTTGAGGTTTGGGTTTTGGTTTTTGTTTTTTTTTTTTGGTTAGATTCTTGGTTGCTTTTTTTTTACCCCTGCAAATCAAACTTTCAATTTTCACTGTCCTGATTGGTGAACCTGAATTACAGGTTGTAAAATTCTGGTGCTGGGTCCTTGCATCATGTAGATGTTCTTGCTAAATCCTGTGAGAAATATTATCTCTATTCTTTCCCAATAAGTAAGGGAGTGGTAGAGAGAAGGAGGGAAAGGGAAACTGAAAATCCAGGTAGAGCAAGCTGAGCACTGGAGGCTTCTAGAAATGGGTGATGATCTTTGAGACAAAGGTAATCCATTTCCCATATATATTTTGGAAACTCAGCCTGGGAGAAACCTTCCCCTCTCTGTAACCATCCCAGACAATAACACATTTCCTACCTCTGGCACCAAAGTGGCTCATTTTTGATGTACTCAGTGCACTGAAGTCAATGTGAGCCAGATTTCTCTCTTGGCTGCAGCTGGGGACATTTAGGAAGGTTTGTCGCTGTGTGAAGGAGAAATCCATTGTACCTCTGTCACCCCCTGGGAATTCTGGAGCTTTTCAAGGCTTTTTGATTAGGACTGCAAAGTGTTCATTTTTGCAGGAGGATGACTGCTGGGATGTTAAAACTAGGCAGGAGATTAATCTAAAAGCTGAACAGTAGGGTAAAAAGCATGGGTTTTATACAGCCCAAATAATTTGATTTGAAATGAGTGTTTGGTCTACCAAAAATTCTTTAGAACTATTTATCTAGAAATTAATGCTTGTAGGTGAACTGTTATTTTATTTTTAGTGTTGTCTAAAGCTGACAATGGGATGTGGGCAGCTTTTGATAAGAAGGAGTTGTCAGTACCTGGTTTTCCACCTGACTTTATGTGGAAGCTGTGCCCAGAGGGCTGGGCATGGGCTGGTGGGCACAGGGCTGGCCAGGTCTGTCTGTGCTGTGGAACTGGCAGCTTGTGCTGAGGGGGGGTGTTGGGTGAGTGGTAGAATGAGGTTTTCAAGGAGTGAAGGACTCACTTCAGTGCCTAGAATATAAGTTAGGTTTCTTTCCATCTGGTTAAATAATGTCAGAGCCAAAGCAAATTTAAATCCAGGCACACAGGTTTGCAAGAAGAGCAGGAGAGAAAGCAAAGTGGGTAAAATTAGGTCTAAGGAATTTGGCAAAGGAAGAGCAGGGTGTGTGAAGCTGTACTATGATGGCTGCATAGCACAATGCTGATTCAACTACCTGCAAGAAAGGTTTATGGTGTGCTGAGCAGACATCTTGGCATCAAAACCTTATTTATGAATCTTCCCATCACAATTCCAACAGTGCTGGGAGCTGCAAATAGCACAGGCGTAGCAGGAGCACCATATGGTGAGCAGGGACCTCTCCAGGACAGGGCTGGAGCTGGGGCCAGGCTGTGTGCTGAGTTCAGATCTCGTTTCAGGCTTCAGCTTGCGGAGCAAACACGGCGCTCATCGGATCGGTAAAGGCGGCATGTGAGTAATGCCTGCCTCGGGGACCAGCCCCACTGCTCTCAAGGTAAAGCAAACGAAGTCAGTATAAAAGGCTGACAGATATTCATGAAGATCAAATTTGACAAGCATCCTCTAGATATACTTAATATAAAATGCAGATGGCAGTAATTTGCAGGATCTCTGGATTCTGGTCATCTAAGGTGGTTCTGCTGGTGTCTGTTTCTCTATCTGTACCATGTACTGAAATATTAACTTCCAAACCCATCAGGATCCCACAGATGAAGTGGGCAGGAAACGAATTTCTATTGATTTCAGCCCTGCTTTGGTCTGTGGCATGAAGAAAAAAAGGAAAACATGATTGTTTTTTTGCTTGCACATCTGCCCAGACATACCAGGCTCATGCCTCCTCCATCAGCAGCTCCACATCACGTCTGCTCGCCGCTGCCTTCGTGCTGCATGCTGGCAGCTGAAGTGGTCTCCACTGGGAGATTCTGGTTTGTCTGAGAGACTTCAGCTCCCAGTTTGTCAGCAACACAAACTGGGACAGAGAGAAAAATAATCCTTCAGAACGGGGAGATCCTGAACTGGAGCAGCACCAAATATCCCGGTGAGGTCAGTGGTGGTTCAGGGACACTTGCCCAGGAGCAACTTTCTGGTGAAGTTTTAATTAGGTGAATTTATGATTATACTTCAGAAAAAAAGCATTTTATTTTACAGAGCATGGGGGGTTAGATTAGATGATATCAAGAGGCCCTTTCACATCCTTAACAGTTCAGTTTTCTGCATATTTTTAAATTCTATTTAATTGTTAAACTAGCAGCTGACTTTTTTTAGCTTTTCCAAGAAAACAAGAAGCAGCTATTATTTCTTAGCAGCAGATGTACAGTAACCCTTGATTAAATTAATTTGACTGTTCATAGTTTTTCTTTGTTCGTAATTTGTTTTTGCTCGTAACTTGCTGTTGCTATTCTGAGATGCTTTTTGTACAGATGCTGCAGATCCCCTTCATGCAGAAACACACTGAAAGTATTTTAACACTCACCTCAGCCTTTTAACATGGCTTGAGTACTCCTAAAATCTTAATACACTGAGTATTTTTCTTTAGAAAGAGGCAAGAGCTCAAAGCAAAAGCTAATCAACTCTGTAAATTGATAAGTCAGCAAAGTAAATGATGCTAACAGGAAGAAACCCCTTTTCCCTTGAAATATTTGATTTTTGTGTATGTCAATGAATAAAGATGTGAGGTTTAACAGGATACTTGAACTTCCATGATTGTTGGGTTTTTCTTTCATAATGCCTTCAGTTTGTCTGTGTCTGCTCTGTTTGCATGATGGGGATGGGAAGAAAGAAAGTTTTTGTTATGATTCATCAAAGGCTTTCTTTTTAAATTTAGTGTCAGAGCTTGGGTTTCCTGGAACATCAAGCAGTAATTATCTCCCTTTGTTTGTTGACCTTTCAGTCAACTCAGATTTTGCTTTTGGATTCAATGCTAATTCTGTGGCAAATTTTTAAGGGAGTCTCAAGTTCATCTTTAATTAGAAGCCAGGAATCTTGTTCCCAGTCAGTCACAGGACTTCCTTCAGCTGACGACTCAGTGTAGTATATCAATGGTTTTGTTTGAATGCTTAAATGCAGGCAAAGTTTTAGCAGGTTTTAGTTAATAAAGAGCATTTCAAAAGATGGTTATGCCCTCCATATGGGTTAGGTTTTGGGGGTTCTGTCTGACAAGCACTGGGGGTCGGACCCTGCCGGGTTGGCAGGAGGTTCTGCAGTGCTCAGAGGTTGTGGATGCCCCTGGAGAATGTGCTCTCTTGGGATCAGGTCACTGACACGGGAGGTGGCATTCAGAACCACCGGAGTGTGACATTTTCCACAGCTCCCCCCTGCTCCCACCCGCCACGAAGAGCTGGAGACCGGCGGCGCCTGCGGCAGGAGCCCTGGAGAGCCAAGTCCAGGAGAAGGCCCAGGCTGCCCTGGACACGTGCTTGATGTTGGTTGACACCAGTCCCAAGGAGGAGATCTCTGATTTCTTTCCAGGGCAGGACTGCACGGTGCATTTGGTGTGAGACCTTGACCTGCTCACACGGTCAGAAAGGTCTGGGAATAAAGAGCTGGAAGCACTAAGACACTTAAAGCCATCTGAAATGCTGAAATGGAAATGTGTGCTGGATATCATGCCACACTGACAGCATTGCTAGGCTGACTGGCAAAGATACTCTTTACAAATAGTGAAATAGTGGCCTGGATGTCTTGAAAGAGATTATTTGCTGACTAATTTGCCTCCCAAAGGTTTACCCTGTGGGTGTGGTGAGGTCCCTCTGACCTTTGCTTTGCAGCTCCTCAAAAGACAATAAACTTAGAGACACCCAGTGAGGGTGGGAAGTGCCTGTCCTGCAGCTCAGCTGGAGCAGTCCCCTGTCCTGGGCTCTCCCTGCCGTTTGCTGTAAGAGCTCCCAAGCCTTGGGAGGCTGGAGTCCCTCACTGACATCTCAGGTGCCTCATGGCTTTGTGCTCCTGCAAGGACTGCCTGTCTCTCCTAATTCTCTGGGCATGGCTGCAGTTTGTAGGTGATCTTCTACCTGTGCAAGTTAAATTATGAAATGGTTCCTGTGTCTTTTTTTTCTTTGTAAAAGTGTCCTGTGAAGACATGATGTTCAAATACAATCTTTTCTCTGGCAGCCCAGATAGCTGCCAGTGTGTTGAGTTAAACACACACATACACACACACACACACAATATATATATATATAAAAAATACATTTTATATATATATAAATATTATATATATATATATATTTGTTATTGTTGTTGTTTTTACATGCTGTTACAATCTACTCAGAGACTTGTAGACTCTATCTCCATTTTCTTGCAGAATCTTCCTGAGTCTCTTCCAGGGTCTGAGCTCCGTTGAGATCTTGTCTCAGCTCTGTTCTGCTCTGTCAAATTCAGCTCCTTCCCTGCCACTTCAGAGTTAAGCCCCTTCCCCAAAATTTTGGCTGTTTGGCATCCATTCCTGCAGCTGAAGAGAGCTCCTTCAGCAGTGGAATCTGCCCAAGACGCACTGGGAACGGGTAAGGACTGCGAGGCAATAGCTGCTGTGAGGTTCCTGTCCTTATGTCAAAGGGGAGGCAGATAGTTTTGTTAGATAGTTTTTGTTTTAGATAGTTTTGTTAAGGAAATTTCAGAAGAATGGGAAATTGGCTCTGGAGAAACTTTTCTGGGGTCTCCTTTCTTTTTTCGATTCACACAAAGATTCTTGATTTTTATTCTTGCCTAGGTTTACTTTCTCATGTGCAAGAAAACAGTGGTTGCATTCATTGGAAAAGTAAACAAAATCCCAATACCACTCCCACCCCCAAACTCAATAATCTGATGGGGATTGAACAGCTTCCACTGGCCAACTGCTTCAGAAAATGTGGGAATTTGATCAGACTACAATCATGGGTTGGTTTTTAGTAGTTGTAATGATGACAATTCCTGAGATGGCTTCAAGGTAGAAATTAATGCAAGGACTCATCTGACACATCTGGTATAGTTATACCACCCAAATAATTGTAGTCCCAAAAGGGGTCATTTTGTAACTTGTTAGCAGACAAATCTGTGGGCCCTTACTGAGGACAGGAGGGATTTGAATGTGCTGAGCAGTGTTAGGGTGCCCTGGGAGCCTGTGCAGCACTCACTGCAGGCGTGCCTGGGAAATTGTGCCTCTCCCAGTCCCGCTGGCACTGCGGGTCTGATCCCATGCAAGAGTCTCCAGCCAAAAATGGACCTGGCAAGGCAGGTAAGACATTCTCTTTAGAGGGAACCCAAACTTTCAGGGCTTCTTGTGACTCTAGTAGCCATTCCTGGCTGGAAGAACTAATTCATGGAGCTGTTACAAACCTGACATCTACATGAATTAACAGGTTTTCCTCACCAGGTATGAGGGTGAAGTGAATTCTGCAGAGAATAGCTCCACACATGCCAATTCCATCACATTATGTAAATAGCCTGTGACTAATGGAGAAATCTATGAAATGAAATGAAAGAAATGAAATGAAGTGAAATGAAATGGAAATTAAATTAAAGGCATCAGTCAGTGCATTTGCATGGAAACCAAAGGAACCTTGTTTCAAAATGAGTGATAGCAGACAAGATAATTCTACAGTTGCCATTGTGGAATATTTCTAAGTGTCTTATTAGCACAGAATTGAAGGGACAATGTTTATGGAGTCTATCAGGTTCCACTCAATTCTGCAGCCTGTCTGACCCTTCATTGTGAGGTTTCTCAAAGCTTTGCTACACATTCGCTCTCCTCTCATTTTTAAAACTGCTTTTCTGTGTCAACTTTTATCTATTTTTCTGTCTCTGTCTTTGTTTTTTATTTTCTTCCTCTGCCTCGTACCCCTTAGCTTTTAAAATTTTTCTTTCTATCTCCTTTTATTGAGCTGGCTATTCCTATTTTTTTAGGTTTTTTTCTTGTTTGTCACATACCCTGTTGCTTTTTAATTTTTCTATGTGTTTGTTTTGTTTTTTTTTTTTTTCTCTCATCCCGATACTTTAAAGGGTCACCTTAGCACACTGCTATCTCTTGAGTGTACTTTGTACCCCTCTGGGCTTGTCAGCACATCTCTGGAGGTCACCCCTTCTCCTCAGAGCAGTCTTTGTGTCCTCTCCTCCTTCTCATTTGTCTCCACTGGGTCAGCAGCTCCCTCACACGTCTGAAGTCTGGTCTGGTCCCTTCCTGAGTACCTTTGTGCCCTTGAGCCGTGCTCTGTTTTCTCCATGGCCATCCCTTGACCTGCAGCAGGCTCTGGATCTCTCTTGGAACTTTGGATCTTTCTTTGGACCTTTTGGTGATTCTTGGTGTTCTGGTGCCCCGTTTGAATGAGAAGTGCTCTATCCCAGTTACAGACAGTGCAATTCACCAGCTGGCCAGGGTGATGGTTTTACACACGGTAATATTTATTTGTCAGTCAGTGGGAGAAAGCAAAGTCTTTAACTCATACACAGCACTGGCACTGCCTTTGTCCACAGACAGGATTACAGTCAGTAATCAATTGAGCTCTTTGCTCAATGGAATCATTTCCACAGTGAATGCCAGTTCCCAAGTATCTAACCCTAGGTATAAGGTTATAGGTGCTTAAAGTGAAACCAATCAACCATAAAATACACAGACATGTAAGGACACAGTTCATTTACAAGGATGCTTATAAATATATTGGTCTGGTCTGCATGACCAAACCACTCAAACAAAGCTCTGACGAAGTTTTTATTTTTTAAAAACTAAGACTTTCTACACTGGAATATCATCTGGGAGTTCAGGCTCCCCCTCTAGCTTTCTGTAGCTAATTCCATGGTGCTGCTCCCCCGAAGAAGCTCACAGTCCTCCAGCTGGTTGCATCAGGTAACAACTTTCTACTGAGAAAGGCTGTTAATATTTTTTCTACTTGGCTATACCAATAAAACAAGGGAAAATAAAGCCACCAGCATTACCCGAGGCAGGGCAACATTTGCCAGTTTAACTTGAGCAATCTTTGAGTATTAGGTATTGCAGTTACATTTACACACCATGTTAGAGTCCATAATACTTATGCTTTAAATTCAGTAATTACTCTTTGATGCCATTTCTGCCACAGTCAATTGGCTCCCAGGGACTTGCTTGGAAGTTCAGCATCGGGGTGCACAGGAAGCCAGTGGGTGCAGTGAGAGGACGCGCGGCGCCGAGGGCGATGTCTCCAGACAGTGAGGATCCTCTGTTCCCTTGGCAATGATTGTTACAAGTGCAGCACAGAGGGGAGATACTGGATGACTGAATGCTCAGAACAGAAACAGAGCATCCATCAACACTTGAGTCAAGTGAAAGTGTGAGGAAAAAATGAGAAGGAGAAATCAAGGCACAAGTATTATTGTTCACTTTTGATTCTGAAGCAGTGTCATTGCTCAGAGAGCTCCCATCTGCTAATGAAGAACCCTCTCATACCAAGGAAGGAAAAATTGAGTGCTTAACTCTGATCAGGATGTCAGGAATAGACAACTGGTATTACAAAAAGGGATGGCAATCTTCTTTTTTTTTGCCAGTCAATACATACTGCCCAAGTATTTCAGTGGAGAGACAGTAGAAAGACCATCCCTCAGCATCACACAATCAGAACCAGAATTCATTTCATGGCTGATTTAAAACCACTTGGGACACGATACTAAAATCACCTCTACTGTAAAAGTAAGCACACACGGGCTTGTCGATGGGATGGGATGGGATGGGATGGGATGGGATGGGATGGGATGGGATGGGAGCCACTTAGGCCAAGTTCACACATGGGAATCTCAGCTGGGCCTGATTCAAACATTAAATACTGTCTGAGACATTTGCCAGTGAGAGTGATCTGAACTGCTGTGCTAGTATTAATAAATTAAATTGTGAATGTCATGTGCTTGTAAAATGCTTTAAGGATGCGCCCTGAAGCCGTAAACAGTGTACTTAAATTTGAGGAAGATGGTGATAGAGATTTGTGTTCCAAACCCAGGGAAATACAGTTGATAGCCCAGCCTCTGGCAGGTGTGACACCAGCATTTGTTAAAATGCTGTTCAGGGAATTACCTCCTGACAGGAGTAGATGGTTTTCAATACAGGTACTGGGATCTCCAAGAAAAGTGGAGTTCCTGGATCAGATTTGCTCTCAGTTTAGCCACGTGCAATGAAGACAGTGAATCACTTTGTTACCCAGGAGTCTCAGTGGTGAGAGAAGCAGCTCCATCCCCTCCCCTTCACCAAAGCACAGCCAGCCCCTCTGACCACACACCCCAGTGTCATTCACTGCAAGTTACTGCTTTTAACATGATTAAATGCCTATTGTGCTGAACAAACAGATGATGTGCAGCAGTGACAAAGGCAGCCCAGTGACCTAGGCTGAAGTTCACAGAAATAGTTAATGCTGAGATAATCTCAAAAGTCTGATCATTGGCCTTTATTAGATATTTATCTGTCTCCTGGTTTCTTTTCCATGATGCACAAGGCAGGCATTTAAGTTAAAGTTTGTGTAATCGATTCCAAATGCATGATATTTGATTTAACTAGAAAAAAACCCTAAATTATGCCAAAGCTAATCCATACCTATCAGTCAGGTACTTGATTACCATGTCACTAATTCTGCCATTCTTGCTCTTGACATGGGGCTGCCCTTATGAGTTTTTTGGGCTCAGACACTAAGAGATACTAAGAGACACTACGACCGAGGTCTTTTATCTCAGTGTGAATCAGGGGGCACTTAACAAACCTGAGTATCTGCAGGAGCTGGTGAGGCTCTTCTGACAGAGCTCCTCTGATGAGCAGAGTGGTGCAGACAGTCGGAACTAATGCTGGAGCAAGAGAACTGTGCCCGAGCCCTCTAGGAACTGGATGGCTACGGGAAGCAATGTTCCCTCTCCAAGAGGACTTTATAGCCTTAAGGTGAGTTTCACATCACAGCCGAGCCATCAAGGAGCTCATTGTAATTTGAATGTGAATTCCTTTTGCTTAAGTGGGGCATTAACAAATTGCTGAAGTTAGAGAATACTTTACAAGGAACCTTACGTACAAGTGTTAGAACAAGAGGTTTTGAAACTCAGAAGAAAAAAAAGAAGGGGCTTTAGCAGTACAAGTAATTAATTATATTTAATTTGAACAAGAGGAAGCATGGTGAGTTTTTGGACTAAAGTGTTCTAAGTACTGTATTTAAACAGCTCAATATTAACTGATTATTTATGTTGTCACTATATCATGGATGAAGAAGAAGTTTGGCTATTTTTTTATGGCCACACTGGAAAGTGGTTTTTAAAATGTTTTAGTTTAAGAAAAGTTGTGTTCAGTATTATCCCTTTAGGCTTCTTTGCACTGTGTTACAAAAGAAACTATTTTCAAACATAGAAATTGTATTTCTGTGAACAGAAATGACCACATCTGCTCAAGAGTGCCCTCTTGCTAGTGCAGAAATGTGGGGAAAAATATTGCTGAAATTAAAATACAAACCTAATTTTCTACTCAAAGAGAAATCTGAGTAAGTAGGTAAAAACAAAATTTACTCTGAATTCTGGGATTTTTTTATAATGGAGATTCTAAAAGGCCTGTTGTGAGGAGCAGTGATGATGGTATGAGAGAAAGCAATGATCTTTACTGGTGGTTTGGAGAATGCAATGCTTTTAGGAGAAATGCTAAGTATATATTTCATCTTGAACAACATCATTCTGAATGAAACTTGCAGTACATCAAATGGGTCCTGTTTTAGTGTTCATAAAAAAAAAATAGAAGTCCAGCTCTAGCCTTTCCCCTTGTTAAAATACAATTTCTGGGCTGAACTGGTACTAAGCCAAAGCAAACTGCTTGAGGGGGCTGAAAGGAAGGTGGTGGAGTCTTAGGATAACTTCAAGGGCCTTCTTTACAGTGTGAACTGCCTCTAAACTGCAGATTCACCAGGGATGGTATTGATGTAGGGTTGGAAAATAAAAATGCCAGAAAACAGTGTGTGAAAGGCTGCTGAAGTTAGGAATCCCACAGTGTTCAGGGTTTACCTGGGGGAAGCCAGGTGTGTAGGAAGGACATCCCCATCAGTGGCTGAAATGGAAACATTTTTACTGGAGTTAAAGTAGCATGCCAGTGACTTGGAAACTGTGGATTTAAAAAGTTAAGTTTAAGCGGTTAATACTGTTTATAACTTATTATTATTGATCTTTAGGGCTGTTGGAAGTGGTTTATGAGCATTAATACTATCAAAAAATACCTGTTAAGAGTATGCCTGTGGGAGCATAATCCTGTTTTTGT
The DNA here is from genome assembly GCA_013398275.1 of Promerops cafer. Lineage (NCBI taxonomy): Eukaryota > Metazoa > Chordata > Aves > Passeriformes > Nectariniidae > Promerops > Promerops cafer. Next base: position 1,687,322 of record VZSE01013530.1, read on the forward strand.
GCTGAACTAAATGGCAAAGACTTCCTCTAAACTTGGTGCTAACATGACCAAGACCTGCAGAAAAAGGCCATCTGCAACAAAATACAGAATTTTGGAAACTGCAGCTAGATTACTTAAATATCCACATGGGGATTATTTAACTTCAGAGACCCCTTAGATGCATCCGTCTGCAGGTTTGAAAGGGCAATATTTTCATATTCCTCTTGTGATGCTGAGCATCTGCAGTGGTGAACTAATACTACCAAATCCTTTTGGAAGTTCCTGTTCAGAAATCCATAAAAGATGGGATTGATACATGTGGAGATCATGGCCACAAGGTGGCAGATTGTAAATGCCAGGTTATGATTACAGCTCATTAGTGCCTCGTAGTTCCAGTCAAAAACCACATTGAATATATTGAGAGGCAACCAGCAAGCTGCAAAGGTCACCACAATTGATACCAGCATCATATTGATCCTTTTGTTTTCACTCAGCCTGTTCTCATTCTCTCTCATCCTGTCTATTTTACCTCGTTGCCGTCGAAGACATACAAATATCCTGAGATAGCAGATAAAAATAAACCCCAGTGGGAAGCAGTACTGGAAAACCAGCAGGCTAGTGGTGAAAATCAGTCTCTCAGTAAGAGACGGCCACGCTTCAATGCAAGCAACCTTGTTCTTGTAGAAATCACTGTGGAAAGACAAATGTTTGAAGGGTTCGTCTGTTATTTGGTGGAACACTAAAAAAGGAGTGGATATGATGAGGGAAAGCCCCCAGATGAAAAGAATTCCCCAATAAGCATGTGAAATATTAGGCTTCCAGCCACGTGGGTTGACAATTAACTGATATCTCTCAACAGCAATGAGTACAAGTGAGAAAATGGAGACTGTGACAGACAGACTTTGTATGAAAGAGCCTATTTTACACATTGCTTCCCCAAATATCCAGTGGTCCATTAAGGTATATGCAACTGTGACAGGAATGCACATGATACAGATCAAGACATCTGATAAAGAGAGGTTGGCAATCAAAATGTTGGTGACATTTTGAGCTTCTTTCCGTCTCTTTATTATAATAATTAAGCAAAGATTTCCAACAAGCCCCACTAGTGTAACCAGTGTGTAAGCTGTAATAAGCAAGAATTCTGCAAGGGAGGAAAGTTGGCATGTATCAAAGTTCAAGAACTGAGAAAGGCTAATGTTAGAGATAGTTTGATTCAGGATCTCACTGGGATGCTGGACAGCTTTATCCATCCTGAAGCATCTTCCAACCTATGGACAAAACCTTGTATTATTTAGAATATACTTTGCACGGAGATTTTCAAAGCAGTGAGTACTGTGGGTCTGTCACTGTAGTCAGTGTCCTTGAAGTTTTGAGCAAATCTAACGTGATTAATTACAGTACTGGAAAAGCACGTGGTTATTAGTGGGTTTATGTATCTCTGTGGAAGGTGTTGATGTCACCTTTCTGAGGTTCTGCACTGACACTGCTACAGGTCTATAACTGATGTACAGGAAATAGCTGTGATAGCAGCTCTGCCTAAACTTGTACGGACATTTTCACACCAATCCTCTTTTACCAGTTGAGGGTAAAGTTTGCTTTTCTTAGAATAAAGTGTTCTAAGATTTGTCTTGGCTGAAGATTTAAGAAGGTTTAATGGATTCCAATGAGGATAATCTGTTGCTTTTGTATTACCAGAAAAGAAGAATTGGGTCCTGCCATCACTCTTCTAGCTTAGACATCACACTTAGATTTTCTTTAGAACTACAAAGCAATGTGAGTTAATACACTCAATCCTCCTGAATTAATCAAAATAATGTGTGCTTGAGCTCAAATGGCATTCAAAACCTCTATGAATGATATCTTAAAGGGAGTTTCCTGCTCTACTGATGCCTTGAAGATAGTATGTTCTTTTTCCTAAATCTAACCTGAGAAAAATGTAAACAAAATAAAGCTCACATTGTAGTTATACAGACAATTATTCCTCTTTCAGCTCTAACTTAAGCAGGAGTCAAGCAAAAAAAATCTGATATTAGCACAGTTTTGTGCTTTTAAAACTAATATTAATGGGAAGAGTTAGGTTCAACAGAATATCTTAATGGGTTTTAATTTATCACTGAGTGCAAAAATTTATCTTAATTTAAAGGCTCACCAGCTTTCTGGCCAGAAAGAGGTTGTTTCCAACCTGGGAAAGGGAGAGCTAAGTATGAAAAGAGTTATTTTAAAATTGAAAAATGGATAATGGATATATGTTCTACACATATATCTTTCAAAACTCAGCTTTAACTCACCTTAATTCCCCTGTGAAATTATTGGAAAACTAGCTGGAAGGAGATCATTCTTCACCCCTAGTAATGGCGTTGAGAGCCTGTGGAGAAAGGAGAATGAAGAAGCAGTGGGAAGTTAGAGGATACAAAAAAGAAGAAGGGATAGGTGGATGTTTTACTATTACTAGAAATAATCTGCTTATGTGTAGAAGATTTGTCAGCCCTTTCACAGAAATGATTGCCATTATTTAATCACTAAGGATTAAAAGAAATGTTTGGTTGCCTGTACAAAATTAAACACTAAATCCAGGGTTAAACTGGAATTCTGATTCTGTAGTTGTTTTCCCACAGACAGTCAAAGAATATTCCAGCCAGAGTTCTATCCTGGACTGCTTTATCCTGATACTTCTTTTTGATGTAAGTCTTGGTGCTTCAAATTAGGATTCTAAAAAATCTCCAAAAAACTCCATGCTCACCTATGGAGCATCTATTACCACTCTCATTCTGACTAAAATACCCTTTTCAATCACCTTACTCATGTTGGAGTGGGAAGTGGCTGTAGATATATGTGACTCTATGTGGCCCTGATGTCCCAAAAATGACTTAAATTGTGGTCAGGGCTAGCATTAAGCCCTGTCGTCTCCCCAAAGAACGTACCTGGCTTGGTTAAAGCTATATTGGGGAATGACATGGAAAACTCTACAGTCCTGCTGCAAAAGCTATGGAAGTCTGGTGGCTCTGATAGATTTTGCAGTCCCTTGCAGGTGTCCCTACCTCAGCAGGGCAAGACCAAGAGCTGGATACTCCACTGTGTGCCCCCATAAACTCTTCTGCTCCTGAGTCCAGGAGAGCGGCCAGGGGCTGACTCTGACAGTCACATCCTGCAGAACCCGATGATGTGGCTGGGCAACAGCCCCTTCAGGCCACCTATTTCCTGGAATGCACTGCCACCCACCTTTCCCTGGAGCAGCGTTGATTGCCTGGCTGGGTTGTCACACCCAGGATGTGGGTGTGCTGGGAGGATGCACGTGCTGGAAGGACAGAGGCACTAAATGGTAGATTTACCACCAACAGTGGCAGCTGTTGCCCTGATGAGATTTTCTGCCACTTCGGAAGTGTGAGGATCCGAAGTCTGACTGCTTTGGCCCAAGGGTGATCTTTCTCTGCAGTGCCTGTGGTGTCCACCTGGCTGGCACTGATCTGATGCCTTAAAGACAAACTCTGCTCCTCCCTGCTTTTTATGTGAGCAGGAGAAGCTGTGGGGGAGTCAAAGGCCATGAGGCTGAGCCAAGTTTGTAATATTTTATGCACTATTTGCTAAGCTTGCTTGTTTCTCCATGGATGCACAACACAGTTTGATAGCAAATTCTGAATGTCCTCTCCCAAGAATTCAGGATGGTAGGGCTTCTCTGGCATTTTCTGTTTGGGAAAAGTCCCTGTACTGACCTAATCAGTTCACTTGCTACATCAGTTTTAGGCACACTCTCCATCTACACTGTCCTTTTCTCTGGAAAATGTGTAATTTCTTTTCACTCTTTGCTTTGTGCCGGGAGTTAAAGAGTGCAGTCTTTAGTACACACCATTCTGCGAGGCAATTTAAACATTTCCTTGGCAATAAAACAATTACACCTGTCTCGGTAAACATCTGGAGTAGTCATAGCATTCAAAAAATAAGTTACTCTAGTATTTACTGCAGCATGTTGAACTATATTGTAATACATACTGGCATTTTTTAATCTAATAAATAAATATTATTGGAATCAGCATCCTTGGATCACAACTGATAGCAGAATTCAAGTGTTTAACAAAAAGAACTAATTACTTCAACTCCTAATCCATGCATTTTGGAAAAGATTCTCTACCATAGTAAAAGTTTAACACTGTAAGATATTATAAACCCCTTAGTCTTTTTTCATTCCTCCATCTGCAGAAACATTACTGAAAGCTCATAAGCAAAAGAAAGGTCTAAAATAAAATGAGTTTTAGAAAGGCTTTCTTTCCTAAGTATTTTCTTACCTATGCTAAAGATGAACAGTCCCATCCTTTCAAGGTGACCAGTAAATGTTTCAATTACAAACCTTGTTTATTAAGTTCCTAAGTATTGCACAGATAAAATGTGGAGGAAAATTTACATTCAATTTTAAGTATAGGTTGTAGAGAATAGAATAATGCTTTAAAAGATATTTCAGTAACTTTTGTCATAGTTTTATTGATTTTCTGACTTCTTACCTGATGAAAAATTCAAGTCATATCCACACTGCCTTTAACAATTTTTCTTTTCCCTCAGAGCCAGCAAACACATCTTCTTTCTGTACAAAAGAATGCAGAGCAATGCCATGTCTCCTAAAGCGATACTTAAACTCTCCTTTCTTCTCTGTCTGAAACAAAGCACAGATCTCCAATTTCCAGCAATACTGAATCTGCCAGGCTGTAGGAAGGCTGCTGAGGAATAAAACAAGCTCTGGAATCCAAGAAGAGATGAACAGCAGTGAGCAGGGAGGAGGAAGGACCAGTAGTCATGGGGATGGATTTTCCTCCGCTGTGCTGCTTCCCTCCACCCCATCAAACACCTTATCATGCAATTTCATTTTCAATTATTTAATCTGTTCTGTAGTTCAAATGTTTTCCCTCTGCAGGATTTCATACATAAACATCTGCACATGGCATATTGCTTTCTTAACTGATACAGCAATACAATAAGCTGCTTGGAAGGAGCATGCACATCCTATTAAGTATATAATTTGCTTTATTGCAATTAAGATAATAAAATTTTCATTATAAATTGATATTTTAGCTTACACTTCTCAGATAAAAACAATATTCCTGAAAAGCAAGGCATGGCACACTGCACTAGCACATAGTGAAAAGGGGCTTTATTTTTCTTACTGTTTTTCAGTAAGAGTCCATATATTTTGTAGTCATATGTTTATAAAAATAAGCATTCAGCTTACTCACTAAATATTTAGAATGAACATTTATGGAGTGGGAAAGGAACTGCTTTTCTTAGGACCTGCAACCTGGTAAGTCACTGAATAAACTCTTGCATTTTTACCTGGGTCCACTTAACTTCCAGTATCTCAGTCTGTTTTTTTTTTAATGAGAATGATTTTCAAAAAGCAGTAGGATTTTTGGGATGAGCAATACTGGTGCTGTACTGAAGTGCAATTCAGAACTAATTATCTAAAAATATTGGTTGTCATGCTATAGTATATGAATAAAATAGGTGCAGGGTGGAGGGAGCCTTTGTGATGAGCCAATTGAACATCCTGCTTTTCATATATTGAGTCTATTCATGATGTGCTTGTCCAGACTGGTTTTTAACCACCTGTGGTAATCTTAGATTAGGTATTCAAGTGCCTAATTGACTGCTAGGAAGACTGCCTTAACACCTCCCCGTAAAACTTCCTTCCTTTTGTTTAACCCAGTGCTTTTTATTCTAGGTGTGGTCTGGGAATTCTGATATTTTAACCAAAAATGCTTCAATCAAGCAATGTGAATATATTTTTCTAAAGCATTTCTAGAGCTTGCTGGCTTTGATTATGTCAAAATTATTATAAAAACAAAGCTTTGTCAAAGTACTTTAGAAATTCTGCTTCTGGTTGTACTGTAACCCCAGGAAGTTAATCAGGACCTGAACGTGCAATGTGATAGATAAGCATCAGAGCAAGCCATAAAAATGCATATCTATTTATGAAGCAAATAAGTCAATAAAATGAAAAGATGTTCTGATTCTATTTATAAATTTCAAAGGTCATATTGCTTATTTACACATGCCTCTGTTTCTAATATAATTCTGTATGCAGCCCCTCATTTGTGGAAAAGTGGAGTCTTAACATGCGGTCCATTGATTTTACAATTGTATCAACCTGCTGCCTCATGTGGATTTAATTGCGTTGTAACCTGTTGTGAATTAGATCCCATCCAGCATCAGAGGCTTTTGGGTGTAGCTGCTCCTGGTGTGTTTAATCCTGATGTCAAAGGTATGTATGCTAAGTGGGACCCATGGCTCTGGAGGAGGGATCACAATGTATTTTTTTCAGCCAAATGTTGGAGCGTCTGTTTGCAAAAAAGGTTAATGGATAGCAGAATTGTATTTACTTTTTATCAATGGTCTTGTCATTTCTAAATTGCTCAGTATTAAGTGATAGGTAAAGTGCCATAATAGGTTTCTAAACTTAATTGGCAACAACCTGCTGGTGAAAAATAACATTTAACTACTTTAAGTTCACCTTTTGCTCTGGCATTTACATGATTCCTTGGCCAGCAGGAATCTTTGCTGATGGTTGATCACTCTAAATTTTTGCTTTTGCTTAGTTGTTTCTCCTGTGTAACTGTGCAGCAGTCCTTGTTTCTGCCTGATGCAGCCTCCTTCTTCAGAAAGCAAGATTTATTAGAAATGTACATGTACAATTTCTCAGCTTCCCACATGAAGGAATTGTGTGACAGCAGATTGGCCAAGAGCTGGTTCAGAGACCTGTAACATCTCTGAAGGGTCATGGAATCACAGATGGGTTTGGGTTGGAAAGGACCTCAGAGATCATCCAGTTCCAGTGAGCAGGGACACCTCCCACTAGATAAGGCTGTTCCAAGATCCATCCAACCTGGCCTTGGACACTTCCAGGGATGGGGCAGCCACAGCTTCTCTGGGTGATTTCTTCCAATGACTCACCACCCCACAGTCAAGAATTTCTTCCCAAATCCCACCTGACTCTGCCCTCTGTCACTACAAAGCCATTCCCTCTTGTCCAGTCATTCCAGGCCCTTGTCCAAAGTCCCTCTCCAGTTCTCTTGGAGCCCCTTTAGGCACTGGAAGGACTCTGAGGTCTCCCTGGAGCCTTCCCTTGCCAGTTGTGCCCTCCCAGCTCCCTCAGGCTGGCTCCAGAGCAGAGCTGCTCCAGCCCTCATAGCACCCTGGTGGCCTCATCTGGACTTGCTCCAACAGATCCACATCCTTCCCACATGGGAGCTCCAGAGCTGCGTGTAGCACTGCACGTGGGGTGTCACAAGAGTGAAGCAGACAGGGAGAGCCACCTCCATCATCCTGCTGGTCACGCTGCTCTTGATGCAGCCCAGAACAAGGTCGGATTTCTGGGCTGCAAACGCGTGTTGCTGGCTCATGTTGAACTTCTTGTCAATCAACACCTGCAAATCTCTCTCCTGGATTATTGCTTCCTAATAAATACTGTTCTTTATAGCACTTCAAAGAGGCACAGAAAAATACACAAGAATAATTGGAAATCTCATATGTTAGTGTTGGATGTGCTGGTTAATGCCATGAAAGTAAGATAATATGCTGTGATAGAGAAAAAACCACTCTCCTCACACTTTCCTGTTCTGTGGAGAGACCAACACCCTAGTAAGGGATTCTCAGTAAATAGCTCATAATGTGACCAAACTAGCAACTGCTAAGTACACTCTGGGACTTCTTCTCTATGCATGTACCTGTGTAAGCTGAAGCACTGCTCCATGACTCAGAGGTTTTTTCCTAATTGGAAATAATTGTCACAAAAATAATTCATGTTCACTACCTGGAGTTCAGGTTTCACTCCATTATACTGCATAGCTCTAAAGGACACCTTTGCAATATCCTTGATGCCTGATCTCAATTTTGATTCTCAATTAGCTCATGCCTAGAATGAAAAGTCAACTGTTTAAAAATCTGATATAACTATAAATGAGTTACTTATAATAACATATTAATTTTTAAAATTGTGTCATGCCATGAACTGTTGGCTAATTTCTGGACCTTATTCAGTTGGCACAGAGCTGAGATGGAGATGAATACACTCCCTGGCTGGAAGGTTAGCATCTTAATTTTTTGGGTCAGCCAAGTTACTTTTCTTACTGAAAAAGAGATAAGATATGTGAGTAATTGTAATAGGAGCGTGACTGAATAAATTCATAATTTATAATAGATTCCACTTTCCAAACCCTGATTCAATTCTTTGTAGCTTTCTAGAACTTCTCCAACTCACTTTTGCCAAAAGTCGTGTCTGCCAAAAAATGAATTATTTCAATAGCTCACAGATTTGGGGGGAATATGACGATTTGTATCTCTGGTTGGTTTTTTCCCATTCTAGAGTCTTTTCAAAACAACACTGTGAGCACCAAACCCTGCTGTTCTCATTGCATGACATCTTTCACTGTTCTAACTGTTAATTAAGAAATGTTTAAATAATCCAAAGGTTTTTCCCATTAATCTCAGTCTGTTTGAATTTTCCAGCATGTCTCAAACTGTAACAAGCGTTTTGACTTTCTGGATTAAAAATAGGAATTCTAGATTGCTATTTTCTGTCTAGAAAGTCTTACTTCACACCACCTCATTTTAGAATTTCTTGAATAGCATGGATGTCTTTCAGCTAATTTCAGGCAGGTACTTACTGAGCTTCACAGCACAGCTCTTCCTGCTGTGTTCAAACAAAGCTTAACATCAGTCATGCAAAAGCACCACAAACCCACCCCACAGAGGCTCTGTGGAATAAGAAAGAGTTGGAGTCTAGAAATACCTAAGAGGAAAAAAATAGAAGCAAGTAGATTTAAATTTAATTGGAAAATACATAATGAAAAATTTGCAGGTGAAAAAGATCAGAGCGTGGCCGAGAGTGTTGCTGGCTCCAGGTCTTCCTTTGCAAAACTTTGGATCCTGGTCTGTCTCAGACTAAGATACGATGAAAATTCTCCCCTCTCACATCTGTCACAGCATCACTACATTCTTTGATCCTTCTCAAGAATCTTGACTTTTGAGACTGTATTTTGCTGCCTTACTTTCATCCCATCACTTCAAATTATGGCCAGCTTTTATATAAAATTTTAGGAAAGAGAAGAAAGGAAATAATGAATTATTAAAGAAGAGTGAAAAGATGAAAGAGGAAAAGAGAAATTGAACTTCAGAGGGAAGAGGAGGGAGGGCAGGGTTTAAGGAAAAATGGTAACTTAAGTCCAGAGAAAAGGATGCAAATTCAACTCTCTGATGACTTTCCACTTCACCCTTCACAAAGGTGTGTTTCTTTCTTCAGCAAACTCCCCTTAAAAAGGGCTCCGGGAAGATTTTGTTTAGTAGACAAACTTTGATACTACTTACTGAAGAAATAGTACCTGTGGGTTATTCTGTTACCTTTTAATCTGTAGGTTATCTTGTTTTGCATTAAGCAAATACAAGAGAGGGGCAATGTTTTATTCCCCATCTGAATTTACAAAAGGTATTTTTATCCTGTGGCGTGTCATATTCAGACTTCAGGGAGGCAAAAGTCCATCTAGTTGCCTCTCAGTATTTTTTAATCTTTTTCAACAAAAACCCCTCTCCTGATCAGTACTAATTCATTAAAATTTCCAAAGTAAGAACACAAGTTTGATGTTTATGCAGATGAAAGTGCAAACAGCAGAACAGAGCAAAAGGGAAACTTTTGCCAAAAAGGCAAGAGCTCTCTCAAGGACAGGTGTACATCTTTCAGAAGTTTTTGGACCTGTAATTAAAGCAAGGTGCCAGGCTGGTGGTGCTGCTGTATTTTTACACAAAATTCGTGGTGCTGCTGTATTTTTACACAAAATTCCTCCCTATGCACCGCACAATTATGCTCTGCCTGAGGTGTTGATTTGGCTAGGAGTGAGCCTTCCAAAAGTCTAATAATATCTCATTGAAATGATGAAAATAAAAACCTTTGTGTGTCTGTATCTCAGAGTGACGTGGGAAATTATGGTTGAATCCCTTGTATTCCCAACTGTTCCTACCTATGCACAGTTAGAAATATCTGGGTGAAATGTGTGTGTAGCTAAGGTGATATTATTACAGTCTTCAATGTGAATGCAGAACTAATTCAGCAAACAGTCTGCATGAAGCTTCAAAATGCTTTCTGTCTGCTGAATGGTCAAACTAAACCTAAGTCTAGAGCATTGCACTACACTAAAAAAATACTTAAACTCGTTAAAAATTCTAGTGCTATACTTAAATTGCTTGGAAAAAAGAATCAATGCCTGCCAACTGTGGAAGCCACAAATGTAACTAGATTAAAGAGGTTGAAACTAGTTAAAAAGATACGACTTTGTGTTTATATGAGGGTTTAGAGAAAATATTTATAACTTACAAACTACTTCTGACTTCATAATGTTTTTCTATTGCCCTTCATGCTCTTTTCCAAAAACTTCATTATTCCTTTTCCATCATGGCAGTTTGGACCCATTAAATAGCATGACAGAATTACGTTTCTTGAATGACAAAAATTGATATGAAGAATTCCTTAATAATTTATTTAGCATCAGCTTTTACTAAGAATACATGGTAACACAGGAAGTTGTGTTGGAAATGGACTGCTCAGATGGTTTTCAATCTCTTAAGCAGCAATGCCCTCCTGTGGACTCTAGGTAGTATGATTTCTTCTGAAGAACTAGAAAGGTGTATGCACAAAAACGATTTGGTTTTCCTTCTTCCTAACACACTAATTAAAATGTCATGAAGACGTTTAATTTAATTGGCATTATTTGGCCAATGCTTCTGGTCTGAGAAATACATTTCCTTTAGGTAATGATACAGGTGGAGCTTTTATCTGAAAAAGCACCTAACATTAGAAACTTCAGCTGCTGATTTTTTTTAATTCTATAGGTTGCTATCAGAATTGAAAAAACATCATGCTGCAACTGCCTTGTCAGAAAGTGAAAAGCATGTATTTCTTTTGCTTGACGCTTTCCTAAGAATTTTTATATCCATAGGATGGTATTATGCATTTACTAGTTTACACCAGAAAGCAGTTTAAAAATTCTGTGGGGAAGCTGCTGTGGCTGCTGGAGTGTTTCTGGTTTACATCTCACACACAGTGAGACCCATCTTTGGTTCTGCACTCACACTGTGGCAGCACCTGTGCCTCTCGTTGGCCCACGTAGCTTGAGGGAAAAGCACATTTCAGGAGCACAGAAAGGCACCCACTTCCTCGGAATGTGTGTGACAAGGGATTTGCTGCACAGCTCGGGTGGCTGGGTGCCTCAGCAGGCACGAGTCTAGCAGGAACTGGAGAGGTCCGGTCGGAGTCTCGGAGGCAGCTCAGATGACCTGGGAGGAACGAAGGTCTGTGGGAGCTGCAGAAGCTGATGCTTAGCTGGGAAACCTGCATCCCAGAGCCTGGTGGGATGTGTCAGGGCACGTGGATGTGTGCAGTGCTCTCAGCCCTGCCGGGGCGGGGACTGAACTCGGATGGGGTTTTGAGCGAAGGTGTGAACAACACGAGCTCAGTTTGGCAGCTGGGAAAGGCGGGTGCATGGAAGGACAGAAGGACACCAGGCCAAGTGCAGTTTGGCCTCTGTGCATTTTCAGAGTAATTTCCACCTGCAAGACATGGGTATGTGTGTCTTAAAGGCGTTTTCCTTTCATTAATCAACCAGTCAAAAGTGTAAATGAAGAATAATTTGGGCTACACTTGAATTAAATCAGCAGCTGATTTTTCCTACTGATTTACTCACATCTTAAAGACCCTCATCTCCTCCTCGTGATGCAAGCTGTGACTTTTTTCTTTGATCTGTTCCTTGCCCTACTTGTCTGTCTTGCTTTCAGGGAGAGAAAGTGTTCTGTAAACCAGCTTTGTTTCCTTTGTTTTCTGTTGAGGCCATAATTAGCTCCTCTTAATTTTTCATCCTTTTTGCTCTAATATACTATAGATCTATAAAACTCTCATGGATTATTTTCTATGTGGCACACACTAATTTATCTTATGAAGGGCCACACAGCTCTTACAATAACTAGTAGGCAAAATATAGTTTTGTATTTCCTGTAATTTATGTGCAACTTGCAGATGGCCTCTGGGAAGATTTTTATTTAATAGAGTAGGATATGTTTGTTTATTTTAAAACCACAAACATTTCAGTGGCATTATGGGATATTCTCTTTTCTTAAACTCGATAAAATGATAGTGTCATGCATTGAGATAAATGGATCTAAAGCTGTAACAACTTTCCTTGTGATTGTCAAACACAGGTTACTCTTACTATAGACTTGGCTATAACATAAAAAAAATCCAATCTGAGTAAAATCAGATTACTGTATTGCAAGTATCAATGCTACTGGTTAATGATAATCATAGCCTGGGAGACAAAAGCATGTTCAGCCTCTCTGGATTTCCTCTGGGGCTGTGGTTATCCAACCTTCCAGCACAGCCAGTGTTCCTCTTGTGTCTGTGTCTCCAAGGGAGCATTTCCAATTGATCTGTATCAGGGGGATTTTGCAGTTCTGCTTCCTCCCTCCTGCCAGCACCAGCAGGTCACACAAAAAATGTTTCAGAAAGCTGAGGCAGCTGAAAACCAAGTCCTTTGTCATGATAAAACTATTTATGGCTGTCTCAGTTCTCTAATGTGGATGGCTGTGTGTTTGCAGAAACATCAAGGCTGGCACATGGGAAAAGGCAGGATCAGTTCAGGAAACTGGGGAACTACATCCTGACAGTGCCTAATGCAAAACGGCAGCCATTCTTAGCTCCTGCATAATTTTTAACATAAACCCCAGTGGCTGTAAGACCAAAAAGAAAATCTTCTTTCTAATGAAAAATTCACTTAAGTTGAAAGTAATGCTGCAGTCTTCATGATAGCAATGTTTAATGTTCTATAAAAGAGGAAAAAAATGGAAAATTATCTCACTATTTGTCATTCCACAGGGCTTGCACGCTCTCGAAAAGCTCTAATTATTTCTCTGAGAAAATACCTCCTTTTCAGAGTTAAGGAGAGATTTAAGAATGAGTAGGCTGTGACAGGGCTGGAAAGAGGACTGGCAAGCAGGGGAGGAAACGGTAGCAGGAATAGTGAGAAAGAATCACAGAAAGGCTTAAGCTGGAAAAGCCCTTCAAGATCATCGAATCCAACCCTTCCTTCAGCACTGCCAAAGCCATCACTGAACTGTGACCCTAAGTGCTACATCTGCATGTCTTTTAAATCCCTCCAGAGATGTGACTCCACCACTGCCCTGGGCAGCTTGTGCCAGGGCTAGACAGTGTTCTCCTTGAAGAATTCTTCCCTGATATCCAATCTGAACCTTCTCTGGCACAACTTGAGGCTGTTCCTGTCATCCTGTCCCTTGTGCCCTGGGAGCACAGCCCGACCCCCACCCGGCTGCCCTCTCCTGCCAGAAGGTCCCCCCGAGCCTCCTCAGCCCCAGGCTGAGCGGCCCCGCTCCCTCAGCCGCTCCTCACCACACCTGTGCTCCAGACCCTGCCCCAGCTCCGCTGCCCTTCTCAGGCCCCGCTCCAGCCGCTCAGTGTCCTGTGAGCTCAGATCCGGCACTTGGGAGCAGGTTCCCGATGGGAAGGGGGACACAAATGAGGGAAGAGCCATGGCTGACACGGAGCAGACAGAAACAGGGCAGACCGGAGGGTTAAACCCCCGGGCAGGAAAGTCAGGAGCGGGCTGGGCAAGGCGAGGGCTGAGGAGTGAGCGCAGCGGGCGGAGGTGGAGCCCGGCCGGGGCCGTGCCCAGCGGGAGCCGCCGCGCCGGGCGCCGGCAGTGTCCGTGTCCAAAGGGGCGGGGCCAAGAGGCTGGCCAGGCTCCGCTTCGCGGGGCCAACCACGAGAACACGAGAGAACGGCAGACTCAGATGCGCAGCAAGTTTCACGTGAAGTGAGGAAGAACGTCTTTACAGTGTAGTGACGAGTCCTGGGACAGAGTGGATGTGGAGTCCCCCTCCCTGGGGATACCCCAAACGGTCAGGACGCGGTCCTGTGCCGAGTGCTCCGCGCCGCAGCGGGAAGGCTGGGCCGGAAGCCGCTGGGGGTCCTGACGCGCTCTGAGGGGAGGCCCCGAGCCCCCTCGCGCGGGAGCGCGGCTCCGCCACGGGGGGCGCGCGCGGGGGGCGCCCAACGGTCCCTGCGTTTCAAACGCTCCCGCGCGCCCCGCCCCCCGCGCGC
>VZSE01013530.1:1701462-1781158 GCA_013398275.1 Promerops cafer
GGTGTCCCATTGGCTGCCGGCCGCGGGCCCGGCGCATTGGCGCAGCATGCCCCGCCCCTCCGCCCGGCGCGGGCGGAACGCGTCCCGCGTCTCTATTGGCTGCCCGCCGCGTCTGTCGTCGGCGGACCCCGGGACTTTTGCGGAGGTCGCGCCCTTTCATTGGTTGCTGCACACGTCCATCGCGGCTGAAGCCACGCTCCTTAAAGGTGAGTGGCGGGCGGTGTCGGCCCGTCGCTCTCATTGGCTGCGACGGCCCGGGGGGAGGGCCTAGGGGGCGGGGCTCCCGGCGGCCCCTTTGTGTGGGCACCAGTCGCCGGCCGCGCTCCCGAGAAGCTGCTGCCGCCATTTTGTGCGCGCCTGTGTTCGCCCCCACCCCCGCCCGCCTTTCCGGGGCAGCGGCGGCACCGGGGACGGCCCGACTGTGCTGCCGGTCAGGTGAGGCGGAGCGGAGGCGCCGGGCTGCGCCGAGGGAGCCACCGTCTGCGGCCGCCGCAGCCGTAAGGTCGCGTTGCTCGCAGGGGGAAGAAGCGGCAAGACGGAGCAGGGGGGGAAAAAACCTCCGGAGCTGCCCCCGAACAGGAGGAGGAGTCTCGGCGCCAGGCCCAGGCGCGGCACCGGCGGCAGCATGGAGAACTCGCAGCTGTGCAAGCTGTTCATCGGCGGGCTGAACGTGCAGACCACGGAGGCCGGGCTGCGGGAGCACTTCGCGGCCTACGGCACCCTCACCGACTGCGTGGTCGTGCTCAACCCGCAGACCAAGCGCTCCCGATGCTTCGGCTTCGTCACCTACTCGGCAGTGGAGGAGGCGGACGCCGCCATGGCCGCGTCCCCCCACGCGGTGGACGGGAACGCGGTGGAGCTGAAGCGGGCCGTGTCCCGGGAGGACTCGGCCAAGCCCGGCGCTCACGCGAAGGTGAAGAAGCTCTTCGTTGGCGGCCTGAAAGGGGACGTAGGCGAAGGGGACCTGGTGCAGCACTTCAGCCAGTTCGGCCCCGTGGAGAAGGCCGAGATCATCGCCGACAAACAGAGCGGGAAAAAGCGCGGCTTCGGTTTCGTCTACTTCCAGAACCACGACGCCGCCGATAAGGCGGCCGTGGTCAAGTTCCACCCGATCCAGGGCCACCGAGTGGAGGTCAAGAAGGCCGTGCCCAAGGAGGACATCCAGGCGGGCGGGGGAGGCGGCGGCTCTTCCAGGCCCTCCCGGGGAGGCAGAGGAGGAAGGGGTCGGGGCGGCGGCGGCTCCGGCAACCGGGATCACAACGGGCTTTCCAAAGGAGGCGGCGGCTACAACAGCTACGGCGGCTACGGCGGGGGAGGAGGCGGCGGGTACGGCTCCTATGGCAGCGGTTCCTACGGAGGCGGCGGCGGAGGGGGAGGCGGCGACTACGGCAACGGGTACGGCGGGTTCGGCAGCTACAGCCAGCATCAGTCCTCCTACGGCCCCATGAAGAGCGGCGGAGGAGGTGGAGGAGGGGGCGGCAACTGGGGGGGCCGCAGTAACAGTGGACCGTACAGAGGAGGCTATGGTGGGGGAGGCTACGGGGGCGGCTCTTTCTGAGCTGGAGCGCCCGTACCCATTGATGGGGGGGCGTGGAGAGACCTCCCTTCGATACGGGGCAGCTTCTAAATGGTTTCTCCCCTCATTCGCCGAAGGGCAGCTCCTTTTAAATGCCTCCCTGCTGTGGGAGCGGCTCCCAAATGCCCCCTGAGGGTCGCCTCTGCTGCCTGTGCCACTTCTTTCTCTCTGAAGATGGACTGGGCCCCACATACACATATTTTGTGTTACAGTCATTGATGGACTCTATTTTTTTATTATTACTTGGACCTTGGTCGTTTTTATACTAGCAACGAAAAATGTCTTGTTTTAATTTGTTTTTTGGGGGGTGCGGGGTGGGAAGTGTCTTGCTGATCTGGAGTAAAAACTGGGGAGGGTTGGGGGAAGTTCCTTTGTTGTAAGGACTCGATGCCTGGATACTACGTTTTTTTCTACAAAAGCTACTCGGATCCCATGACTGACTTTTAACATTTCTGTAAAGGAGGAAAAAATGGTTTTTACGTTTTTTATTTTTTAAATAAATCATTGTGTTCATTGACGTTTACATGTCTAATTTTTTTTTCCTAGGATCAATTCCGTACGGTTTTAAGGCTTTTCTAGGTTTGAAGCAAGTGTTCCTCTGCTTTAAAATCTCTGTGTACTTAGAGTAGTAAAAATTTTGTTGCCGGTAAAGGTCCTAACTGACTTTTTTGCTAGTGGCTTTCAAACACTCGACAGAGAAATTTTTGAAGTACTAATCCGTGGATGTGGTCTGTTTTTTAAGTACTCGTTCTCACTTTGGCAGTTTGTGTGCATCCACCATCTTGTACTAGGCAGTTTGACGTGCTGACATGGTTGGTCAATTTTTTCTATAGGACTTTTCCATCAACGTATGTACTGTGTTTTGAAGAAATAGTTTGTGTTAAGCATGTGCTTCATTCATATAAAATGTTCAGAATTTCTTATTGCTTAGTTTTCAAGTCCTTGGTTTGTCTGTGTGTGATTCCTTCCAGGAAAGGGTCGACATTTATCCCTTCTATTAAAGGCATACTTGTTTTCCTAGCCCCGGGTTAACAGATTTCACTCGGAACTATTGTCCTTCCTTAAAGTTCCCGAGAGCTCTCGCAGCTCCATCTGCTGTCAGGATGGCAGCCCCGTGCTGTGGGCTTCCTTGTAGCACGAGTAAAACTGGCTTGCTAACAATTGTACCAGACTTTAAAAAGTTACTTTATGCCACTAGATGATTGGTGTAGAATACAGTGACATCTGCATGTGAATAAAGATGGGGTCCCTGACTACTGATTGGGTGGGGGGGGAAAAAGGAATGGATTTGCAATACCTGCCTCAGCACGTAATTTAATAAATAATAATTGCAGTTGCCCGTATTTCAGAAAGTGGTGGTCTAAACTGTGGGCAAAGAGCTCTGAGAAGTGAGCCAGCAAGTGTACCAATAACATAGGTGCCAGTTGTAAAGCAAAGATATCTGTGTAGTCTGCTTGATTAAAAAATGTATATTTGTAGCCCTTTCACGCAATAGAATTAAAGTTTGTTGTTTATTAAAAACCATAATGTTTTAGGGGAAAACTGCCTTCCTGCATAGAAATATAGAATAGCAACGTTTATGGGTTTATGGATATCAAATAAAAGATTTGAATTCCTTATATGCTTGAGTGAGAGTATATATGATGTGGGGCATGCATTTTAAAAGTAAAAAGTTATTTTGACTTCAGGTTTCTAAGCTCTTAGAATGCTGATGTTTAATGGGACTGTATCATAAAAACTGCTTTTTGCTTCCCTCCAGATATGCAAGATATTAGTCATACAATTCCCACTGATTCCAGTGAAAAGTTAAATGTGTAGGGCTTTGTGCTTCTGGGCTGAAGGATTTCAAAAGCAATTTCGAGGTATTGTTGCTATTTGTTATCAATCTAACTTGATGATGATTTCAATTGAAATGAGCTTTGTTGTTATTAGAAGTGAAACTGCATCACCTTAATTGCCTTTGTGAGTTTTAACAAACAGGACAACCTCTTGGTATCATCAGGATTTAAACTAAGAGCTGAGTTTCCTCCTCATTGTGGTCATTTATGGCTCTTACAGAGAGACTGGTTCTCTTTGCTTGGCTGAGCTTCTATAAATAGGTTCCAAATAACTTGCTGTTTGCAATTATATTGTAATTTTTCTATCTCAAAAGCCTGTTAGTTACTGTTGTGCACCAGCATCTCTCAGACACTGTTGTAAGTCAGCTTTCAGAGTTTGAGTTTGTGAAGCACTGCAAGTGCCAGCTCTTGTCCGTGCACAGCTTCAGGTGGTTTTATTTCAGCTCACTGGGCTTGAAGTCTTTTTCTGTACCTTTGCACTTTACAACCATGTTGGACAGTCATCCTTGAACTTCATTTGAAGCACAGTTCTGTTTAGCTGAAACAAGCAGCAGAGTTCTAGGTCGTGTGTTAGTTTGGGGGTATGATTTAGTCCCTTGCAGTGGTGAGTTGCCTTAACCTCATTAAGGGACAGCCTGGCTTGCAGAGAAATGGTTAAACTCACTTTTGTGCTGTGTTGTCATTGGATTTAGGAAGCTAAAGGTTTGTGCACCAACTCTAGCTCTATGGTATTTTCATGTTATGTACTGTGACAGAATATGTTGATACTAGAAACAATTAGGATTTTTAAAAAGTGACTTTGTGTGTGAAATCTGACAATTTGGGAACTGCTGTGCTGAAATGTGCTGTTACCTGTGTGCAATAGTCCTTGTAGGACCAATGGCTGCTAGAACAAAGAGCTGATCCCAAAAATCGCACGTGGATTAGGGAGGAGGCTGCTTAGTGTCACCCTCAAAAGACTGTCACCTGTTTAACCATGTTCTCTGGTGGCTCGAGTAGGTGGCACCTGCTCTCCTGTGACCCTTGGTCTCTTGGGAGTGAGAACCTGTGACCCTGCAGGTGACATTGGGGAGGATCCCGTTAGCACCGGCCGGGGAAGGGCAGCAATGCCAGGGTGTACCATGGAATATAGAAAGTGCAGATCTGTATTGGGTGGCATTAAAGACACAGTGACTTCAAGACTCTTGGAATATAAACCTGTTTCTAGTACAGTTCCTAGTTATAAGAGATTTGTTGATAAAGCTTTGCTTATGTGTTTAAAGGTATTTAATGATTTTCTGAGTCCTGGGTGGATTTGTCTGCATAGAGATGCATAGGAAGAGCTGAGCTGAAATAAGATGTATAGCTGGCATGTAAATAAGTTTGTGACTTCACAGTTGCTTTAAGAAGGTCACAAAGATAAAGTAACTTTACTTTGCTGTTCCTTAGTTTGTAGTTGAGTTCTGAAGTTCCTATGTCTGAAATTATCTCGATAAGTTAATGGCCTTCTGTTCAGGATCAAATGCTTAATTGTGTTAATGTCACCTGTGAGAAATAGAAAATAAGAGTAATTAGTTTGCTTTCAGCATTTAATAAAGTAAAAATGCGGTAGTTTTCTTAAAACACAGATGTTCTTTTATTTTTGTAATCTGCATGACCAAAATGGAATTGCCAAAACCAAACTTTTCAGAGCACAGTGTCACTGAACTCAGTGTTTTGTGATGTACATACAGTTTTTAAGAGTAATGGGTGTTCACGTCTACTCTAAAATATAATTTGTTCTTGACTTGTAAATTTTATTTGGCTAATAAAACTAGCCTAACTTACGCTTTCAGAATACTGACTACTACTGCATTAAAAAGAAACATGCTAAACACCTGTAAATGTAGTGCAATGATACTTGCACAAGTCTGTGGAAGTACCTCCCACGTGTTTGTTTTAACATCAGGTGCTGAAAAGGTGTTTTGGAACAGTGGTAACAGCTCAGACAGCTTCGATGGCAGTAAATCTCTGTGGGTCACTGGTGGTGTGACACACTTGCAAAACAAAAGCTGTCTCTTGTCCTGCAGGCTTCTGTAGTGTAACTTGGGTGGGCAGTCCTTACACTCCAGAACTGGGCAAGCTTCTGGGTTTGTGTTGAATAGCTGCAGTCCGGGCTCCAGTACTGGCTCTGGCAGTCCCATCCTGCTCCCAGGAGCTCAGCCCTATGGGGAGATGGGGGTGTGCACAGCTGGGCACTGACAGGAGGTGTGCCTGAACTTTACCAGATACTTTGCACATATGGATTTAATGACCTGTGAAGTAGAAGTACGTAAAATGGCTAAAAATGTAAAGTTCTCAAATGCTTTATGGTGTCCTCCCATCCACCCGCAACTGAGATCCCCGTAAAGCAAATTTTGCTTTCATTTGGCATTGGAAAGTCTAATTGGGTGGGGTAGGTCGGAAAACTGGTTTATTACCCTGCTCTGTCAGCTGATCCTGCTGTCCCAACATGGCATGGCCACTGCTGCCAAAATGGGTCTGAGCCAGAGTGATGCTGAGGACCTCAGCCTCCCATTCAAATGTGAAAAGAAACTTCCTTTCTCTGCATACCTCCAAATGTTTATTCTAAAATGAAAAAGTTTGGCTTAAATCATTATATTGTTAATTAATCCCTAAAAAATAGCCTAAAGGACACCCCTCTGATGTGCCCACAGTGAACAAAACATGGTGTGTTTTGTGAGAATGGGGTTTTGCTCCTACAGTCCTGTGAGTCCTGTGAGAGGGTTGGGTTTCTGATAGAAGGCAGCTTATCCAAACCTTTAGGATTGATTCACCTGTTGTAGCTACTATGGATTAGTGTTTATCATGTAATCAACAGTTTATACCACATTTACGTGGTTTACATTGTTAACAGACCTTTTACTTTCTGAGCTGCTTGGAAGAAGGCATTTTCAGTGGTTTTTCAAACTATGGGTAATACCTTGGATTAATATTAGGTGATTAAAAGTGTAATACCCAATTTTCAGTCTTTCACCCTAGCCAGAGGCATAGTTTACAAAACAATGGGTTATTTAACATCTTTTGCATAACTGGTTTTGTGATCTGGTGTATGTGTCCCTTAAAGATGAGTTTTCTGCTTGTTATTTTTGTATTTCTTAATGAATAAAACAGTTGTATCTCTGCTTCACTTGAAAATGTATTTCACAATGCAAGCACACCACAATGAGTTCTGAGCTAGCCTGAGCAAGCACTATTTGCTTTTGTTGATGGGCATTTTTTAGGTCTCCTGTTGAAGTATTACTGCTCTGTTATTCCTGGTATGTGCATTTGTACGCACACACAGACGTTACCTCTACTCCCACTTACATTTAATGAGTATTTATTTGTGCTGTAATGTAAGCATTA
Source organism: Promerops cafer (assembly GCA_013398275.1). Classification (NCBI taxonomy): domain Eukaryota; kingdom Metazoa; phylum Chordata; class Aves; order Passeriformes; family Nectariniidae; genus Promerops; species Promerops cafer. The sequence goes on from VZSE01013530.1 coordinate 1,708,243, forward strand.
CTGTTGATGAGCCTCAGATGTGTATTCCTCATTACAAGATGAAACTCTTCCTGCTATATATGTTTTCCTGGGAATTTTGTATTATTTACCTGTATACTGGGGTATACTGGGACTTGTAAGGGGCTGATGGAATTGGGTGCTTTTCTCATTGCTGTTCACTTTGACAAATCCTAGTCTTTTCAACTTCTCTGCTCCCAGAACTCTGACCAATTTCTATTGTATATAAATGGGTGGAAATAGTCACTTTTGAACTGATAGCTCTCGTTCATATGGCTCTCAGAGTGTTTTAATCCTATAAACTCTATATTCCCCTTAAAAACATCTCTCTGGGAAAATGGGTAGTGGGAACCCTGGAAGAACAACAGCTGTAAAGCTGTAGTTCACTACAGAAGAGAGACATTTTTGAGATTTTTCTATTTCCTGTAGTTCTACCTGTTGAATAGACTGAACAGTTAAAAAGATGGTACAGTTCAGATCTAGGCTGTAGCAAAAGAAAAAAAACAGCCAGCTTAAAAACCAAAGTTCAAGTATGTTCTCTGTCTGTGGTTCAGCTTTTGCCAGTAGGAGTCCTAACCTAAAGCTGCAACAGCATTTTTAAAAGTACATTCTGAGTGTGGTTAATCTTGGTATAACTTTTTTTTTTTGCTAAATGTCTTTTAGGCAAAGCTGCAATGTTGCCTGTTGTTGTTACAGTAAACGTCAGGCTTAGAGCACTGGCTATTCTCAGATTGTCAGCCATCCAAGGAACCAAAGCTCCTTAACTTGGAAAACTAGATGTCAGGCCCAGGCAGACTAATAATGCCATCTGTCTGAGGCATCTGGATATTAACCCTCTTAGCATGATGCTTATGGTTTCATTCCCAAATGCTTTCGCAGATGGAAAATACACAGATTTGAAAGAATAGCTCTTCTTTTTTTTTTTTTTTTTTTTTTTTTTTTTTTTTTNTTTTTTTTTTTTTTTTTTTTTTTTTTAATTTGGGCTATGTTGAGCTGTGTACAATTTTGGTGCATATTATATTCATCAAACTACTATAAATACCTCTTTTCATGAGTAATGCAGTGAAGAATCTATGCCAATTTAGAAGGGAATTACATTTCTGGCTGGAAATACGTCAAGATGCACATTTGCTCACCACCATCAAAGTACCAATCACTGATTACTATTGCAGAAAAATTCCTTAGAAGCAAAATGAGCTGACAAATCTGAAAGTACATAATTTGTTCAAATGCTACTTTGTACCATGGAATTGCCAACCGGTTTGTCTCACAGAAGCCCTGTTCTCCTGGGAATGCTCTTTGAATTTAAAGACATGCAAAGCCACACATCTGAAAACGTGCTGTTAGTCTGTAATCTAGTCAGTATAAAAGATGAGTACCATCTCAGTCTCTTCTGTCATTTCTGTAATTTTTGTTGCTTTCTGTAGCTTTGCAATGGACTTTCCGTCTTTTGTAAGAAGATTTGCTTTCCACAGAACCCTGGGGGGAAGGAAGCGTGAGTGTAGTCACTGCAGGCACTGACCTGGAAGAAGAAAGTTCAGGAATACTGAACCTGTTTGCAGCACAGGCTTGGATTAGAGCAATGCTGTTTTAATTAAAATGCACGAGTAGTCTGGGACTGGAAGTTCATGTGCTTTTTACTTTTTCTCTGTGGATAAATAATCTTGTTTTCTTTACTGCACGCTAACCCAGCTCTAGTGGGAAGCCTCCCTCTCCCAACCACACACCCTGATGAGCAAATTGCAGCATGGGCAGGGCATGGCCCTGGGGGGAGGCTGTGCTTACCTTGTTATTGTATACAAGCACAGCACTATTGGCTGTGTTTTGAAATAGTTGATTCCAATTTCATCCTCCAGATCCCATCCCTTCTCAGAAGGGATGTTCTCTGGTTTCGGGCTCACTGGCTCTTCCTGGGCTGGGTCGCATCATTGTGAAAGATTCCTAATGCTAAATTCCCAGTTCTCTCCTTATGCTAAAACCTCTTCAGGTTTTAGTAATCTTTTAAGTTTACTGGGTAACAAATTTGGCCAAAGTCCTTCACTATGAGATTTCATTTGGACTTGTTTGTTTTCTTTCCACCACTGCTGAAATAATCATGCTCTATTGGGAAGGGCTCCTTTGAGTCCTGATTTCAAGTTCAGGACTTCTCCCCCAAGATCACTACAGGACTGCAGGATGTTTGGAGTTGTCATTGCTAATGCCTCTTGCATAGCTTGGTTAGCAACTGCATTCTGCAAGAGTAGTGCCAGCTTTCTACGGTCACTTTCATGGAGGTGTGTCCTCCTGAAAAAGAGAAATCCCCAGGAGCTCCAGCCCTTGCAGTCAGTGTGCCTTTTCCCTCTAGGCTCACCTGTCCATTACTTTCAGCAGTCTTAAATGCAGGCAAATTATTTTTTCTCAAATGACATCATTTAGATGCTATGGGAATTTTCTTTTACTCACCCAGCATGAGTTAAAATTTCAACTTCCTCTGTGTGGTATCAATTTTACTTTTAAATCTTTGAGGCGTGAGCTTGGCAATGAATCAGCACCACGTGTGTTTTGGAAATGTTACGATGGCTTTGTGTGTAGGTGGTGGCAATGGGGAGCTCTTGTTTTTGATGTATTGGAGAGTCAGATGAGAGGGAGTTGAGAAACATCACCTTCGAAAGAAAGAGCTGGGCGTGCTTTATTGCTGGAGCTGCTCTATGCCAAAAGTGTTGCAACGAGCTGATGCCACACACTCTCTAATGCCTTTTTAAAGTGTGTTTTTTTTCTTTCACAGAGTGCACTTCTGTGTGAATGAGAGGATGGGAAAGCTGAGCCCTGAAAAGCACACCACAAAAGTCGAGTAAGTGGACAGAAACCTGAGCCGAGCCCCTGACATACAGTTCCCACTCTGAATAAGCTATGGAATATTGAACAGAAAAAGAGGTTTGCCTGCTAAATACCAGTCAAGATAAGGAAGGTCAGTCTGTTACCTGTGAGAAAGATATGCTGCCTGAGACAGGTTTTTCTGTTCTGGTAAAATAACGTGCCTGCAGAAACAATCCTGTCTAAATTTTTGTGTATGGCATCTGTGGGTTTCACTCACTTGTGTTGATGTTGCAGCACATTGTTACAATATGAGGGTGGTGGACTCTGTTTCTTGGCTTTTGCAAAGAGCAAGAAATGAAATGTTTAAAAAAATTCCAAGAAGAGAGCAAGACAAATAAGTGTACAGGGAATGGCAGTAACAAGAGACTTGGGTTGTGGTGTTGAGATCCTGAATGCTGTTCTCTCGAAGTTATAGTATACAAATATTAATTAAGCCATACATCTTTATGAAGCATATGGATAATTTCCCTTTATTATAGAAGGTAATAAGGAAGCATTAAGGGTTGTATTTTAAAGATGAAGAATCACATTAAAATTATATCTTATTAGAAAAATTTTGGTAAAAAAATCCCACTTTTTGGTCCATAGCCTAAACTTTTTCTCAAGTTCAGTCTTTTTCTGAGCCCATAGCAAGAACTGTCCACTCAGTAGGTGCAGACTCTAAGGAGGCAGAGAGACTTGGTAGCATTTAGGCAACTGAATACTGGCCTTTGCTTTTGTTCCAGTGCCCACAACAGTTGTTTTCACAGCTTTCTTCCTGATTTTCTTTTTTTTTTTTTCATTTTGAGCACTAAATTCTGAACAATAAAATCTATCTGAAAATCTTCCTGCAAATTTCTGATGAATTTGTAATATGACTGCAGGGCAGGAAGTGTGTGCCTCTGACAAAGGGGACTGCGGGTGACATCCGTGCCTTATGCTCCAGGAAAGAGTCAGGAGAGCAGCAGGAAGAACATTTTCAGCTGGTGGGTAACTGCTGTGTAGGGTGAGCAGTGGAATGGCTCATGCCCCAGAAATCACAGCTGGGGGTGAAGATGGTCAGGGGTCGTTGCCCTAAAGGTGGTATTGTTACTATGAAATTGTTGGAATAAACCCACTATTTATAGGAATTGTGATCGATACAGAAGACTAAAGGAAAACAGTGTTCTAAAGCCGGATTGTGCTGGCCTGGCCACGCAGGAGCAGGGGAGTGGGATGTGTGCCAGCAGAGGGCAACAGCCCGGAGCGCCGCCGGAGGTGCCAATGGCTCCTGCGGCACCACCGCCCGGAAAGCGCATCCCGGGGCAGTGCTGGGGTGGCGCTCAGCCCCTGCTCTGCCAATCACATGCTTTAGAAAACAGTGCTCCGGTGGGAGTCTCTCACTGCTTCAGCCGCCAGAACATCCCGGCTTCCAGCCCTGGGAAGGTCCTTACCTAGGAGGTCTCCCAGAGCATCCTTTTGAGCGTTTCAAGAACTTGGATTCCTGTGAGCTGCTGTAGTAGGTAAATTTTAGCTGCTGATTTGGTTTTGTTACTGAATTCTAGCAGCGGCTGGGCAGCAGATACCCTCAGGACTTCTCTGCTGAGGCATCTCCATCTCCAGGTCCCTTGGGAGCCAGTACCTGAGTAGCACCTCCAGGTGACTGCAGTTAGCCCTGGAGCTACCAAGGCAGCTATTCCAGCAGATACTGTATATATTGCTTTTCTTATATTAACATCCTTAGTGAACCTTTTCCAAAAAAAATATGGTCTAAATACAGATCTTATCTAAATGAGTATCTGCTTCATTAGGATGACAAAAGAAGTTTATTTGGAAGGGACTCCTGGAAATGATCTGGTTCAAAGAACCCTGAATGCAGGACTGGCTTCAGGGTGAGATCTGTTTGTTCACTCAAAGATAAATATATATACTTAATATATGCATTAATAAAAATAAACATGTTTGTATCTATCAATATATATGTTTATCTAAATATCTATATCTCTAAAAAAAACAATGAAAAATAATTTGGGCTGTGAAGATGAAGCTTTAGAAGCTTCTGTGAATGCAGTGTTTTATTTACACCTTTCCCAGCTCTTCAATGCTGAAACCATAGATTTTTAAAGAAAGTTGATTAATAATTTCATGGAAGAGATTATGCAACTAGGCAGGAGAGCTGCTAAAGATAGGAAATTGCTTATGATATGGGTCCCTGGAGCCTGAACATTGGTATATACCTGAAAATAGGTATGTACAGGGGAGTGAAGTGTTCCTGAATTGTTGTTTGCACTTTATTCAGGCTGGATGATCCAGTGATTCAGGACTCTTGCAGTTTGCCTGCAGAACTAGGAAGGATTTTTCCCAGTTTGATGCCATTTGCTTTCTGCTGGGTTTTTGGGAGGCGCAGTGACCTTTCAGGCTTCTGCAGAGGCTGTGGAGATTGACAAGGTGTTGTCTGATTGTACTGGGGCTCTTCGCAGAATTAAATTCTCGTAAGCCCTCGGTGTCCTTTCCCTGTAGCAGTGTTAAACCAGCTGCTGGATTTTGGGCCAGGAGAGAGTTTTGGATCAGATTGGTAGGGATTGTTTTTATTCCCTCCCTTCAGGCCACTTTTACTGAAGAAATTCCTTGCTGCTGGGGAGACACTGGCTATGCTTTTCTCTCCCATCTCCCTGTGGCTCCTTGGAATTGGGGGGTTTGGTCTTTCACTGTAGATCTGAAGATTGTCACAGGAATCTGGAAAGGTTTTGACGGGCTGAGGGATGGTGGGACTGGCTGGAACAGGTGTTTTGGGGATCTTTCTAGTCTGAGAATTGGTTATATGGTTTTCAGTGATTGAAGGTAGATTAGATGTAGGAGTAATTTTCGACTTCTTGAGACTAGGAATTTTTGAAAGAGGCTGGAAAAATTCCACCCATCAGGTGTCACTAATTCCTTTTAGCTGAATGCTTTTTTAAGATACCAGTCTTTGTGCTTAAAAAAAAAAAACAAGAAGTTTTTGTCTTGGGGTTGTTACCAAGTCATGATTATTTTGCAAGGCTGCTGTAAAGATAACCTCTGATTACTGGAACATGCTTTTGTCCCACCCCAGCAAGGACTATTCAGTGCTTTGCTCTTGTCTGTCACTGTACCTTTCAGGATTTGTGGAATCCAGTGGTACACAAGCCTGTGGGCAAAGCATCTAAGAAGGTATTGCTGGTTTGGTGCTTAGCCCACAGGCTGACTGGAGTGAGATGTAAATTTTTAGGGTGAAAGCCCAGTATTTTGGAATTGGAAAACTTTGTGTTAATAAAAATACACAGACACTTTGCAGTGGTTTCAGGACTTGCTCTTGTATCTGGACCTTTTATGATTACTGAGGGCTTTACTCAGTGGAAACAAGCTCTAGCCCTCATTTTCAAGGTAAATTCTATTTATATAGTTCCTTTTTCTCTGTTTTGAGCTTGTTTCTTGCAGTTTTGCATGTTGTGCGTCAACAGTATAAGACTGGACATGGGGAAAGTACTTGAGGATCTGGATGTTTTAAACTGATAGTTTAACAGGATTCTCTAGGGAAAATAAAGGATTTTTGCCTGAATTTTGTGTAGAGGTACTTCATAGCTTTATCTATATTTCTTCTGTTTATGGGTAGGCTGCCAAATGGTGTTTAAATAGCAGGACTCTCAATCCCCATGTGTGTTTGATAAAGTCCTTTAAGTTTCAGGTGTGTTAAGTTTTCTTATCTGAAGAATTAGGGTGATGAGTAGTTAAGATTTTCAACAAGCTTTTGAAACCCTCCCGTGGAAGGCACAGTAGCATCTGGTCACTCATCGTTGCTGATAGGTTTTAAAAAGATGTATGAAACTTGGGCTGTGGACATGGCTTGAGGAGAAACATACAAGAGTGAGGTAATTTGATTTACAAAGGAGATGAAATGGCATCTTCCAAGAGAAATCTCTTGATACTTCTAGTTATCTCTTCCTTTTGCACAAGAACATTTTGTGAATGGATGAGTAATGAAGAAGGCAAATGTTTCTTGTCTTTAATACAATTAACCTCTAAGGCCTCACTGGTGCAGAATACAACTGAAAAATTCTTTTAATAAAATGAGGAGGGAAAAAAGACTTACGTAGAACTCTGTGCATTTGTATGAATTGGAATAAAAATGACAAATGTGATTTAGTTCAGTGCTTTAGGCTAAATAGTGCCTGCAGTTGAGAAGGACCCATATTGCCTATGCAGGGTGTATTTGGCCTGAGAGATTGAATAAAGGACAGGAAGGTTTTGATAAATTGGGGAACTGGAGGCAAGATCCTGCTTTCTGCGGTGGGAGTGGGGACACTTAGGAGGGCTGGGACCCTCTCCTTCCTCACCGTCACCTCTCCTCTGCTGCGCTGCCCTGTGCGCGGGCTTGACTCGGCACTGGGGATGTTCAGCCACTAAAACTTTTCTCCAGTCCCCGGATTGCAGGGATTGCAGCAGTTTCGGGCCACACGGAGGACAACTCCCGGGCAGCGCCGTTCGGCGGAGGGATGGATGTCGGGCCCGGCGCTGCCCGTCCCGCTGCCAGCGGGTCCCGCTCTCGGCCGGGCCGGCTCGGGGCTGCCCCTGACCTATTTCGCTGCCGCAGCGGGGCCGTGCCGGCGGCGCCAGCCGGGGCCGGGGTGCGGAGGGCGNGAGGAGAGGTGGGTACCGCCGCCAGCCTTTGTGTCCGCCCGGAGCGCTGCGGGATGGGGATGCCCTTCCCCGGGGAGCGAGCGATGCGGGGCTGTGCGCAGGAATGCGGGGCGCGGCTGCGGGGACCCCGCTGGTCGCCGCCGCCAGGAATGCCCGCTGCGGCGGGGGCCCGCCGGGCTGCCGCGCTGCTCGGGCATGTTGCAATGTCATGCTGACAGGCGGCTTCGCCCCGCGCGCCCGCGGCCAGGCAGCGGAGGGGCTTCCGTGGGATGTGCTTCGATGTGATTAAGGACGTGAGGGAGGCGCGCCGGGGGGTGTTCGCTGAAATGGAGGCGCGGGGCAGGGGGCTGGGATGCAGGACAGGGGGCTGGGATGTCGGGCAAGGAGGAAGGGTGCCGGACAGGGGGGTGAGATGCCGGACAGGGGGTGGGTAGCTGCCCCGCCGGTTCGCCCCGCCGGCACAATGTGCTGGGCTTGCGTGTGCCCTGCCTGCGCCTGGAGCCTCAGGCAGCCGACTTCGGCATTCCTCTCAAGACCGATTCGCTGATAGCCGCTGCTTTTTTGAGTCACGGGTGAAAATCTGTAACGTCCGTGAATCCTTTGGGGTCGGTTTTCCTGCCGGCGTGTGTGGAAGCCCGGCGCTGGGCGGTGTTGGGGCAGTGCAGGGGATCCCGCGTCTCCCTCGCACGGTGGCCGGGCTGTATGGACTTTATTTCCTGCCAGGCAGCTATCTTGTTCCAAAACCTGCGTGAAGAAGTGTTCACCGAGTCGACCTAATGTCCACCGAACCCATAAAAGATATTATTGCTGCGCAGGGACCTCGTGGATGCCAGAGAGATGTTCAGTGTTTTGGCTCTGCTCTCTATTGCTCCCACTGTCAGGTGCCTTTTGCACAGCAGAAGCTACTTCTGCTTCTTCAAACTAAACATTAAGCTGGTCTGGGTTTTTTACAATATTTTTTTAAGAACAGGATATGCTGAGTGCTTCCTTTTGTGCTGGTGACCTTGCAGGGGGTGGGGGAACAGAGAGGGGGCTTGACCTGCTGGTAAGACTAAATGTCAGGGCTTGACAGGAGTTTTGTTTAAATATGATACATTAGAAAATTAAGCTGAAGTCAACCCCCAAATTCTGGAAATTTTCCTTCTGTTGAGGGAAAACATTCACAGCAGCCTGTAGGAGTTGTTTTCCAAGCTCCAAAGGGCAGCTTTCTACCCTTCTATGACTCAAAGGTTGCAATTGTTTGTGTATTTAATGTGCAAAACCTTTCATCCTGCCACATTTCTCATTGTAGGGCTTCTGTTTCCCATAATGGTGTGAATAGTCACTTCTGAATATTAATCCAAATATTAATTAATTTCAAGTGCCTTGAAATCTTAGTTTGTCATGCTAGATGCCAGTTCATGGAATGAGATTTCCTTTTTTTTTTTTTTTTTCTTTATTTGTATAAATGAGCCTGTGTTTGAGGAAGTGGAACAGAGCTGTTTTGATACCCCGGGCTGGGATCATCCTTGGCACCGTTGCTTGTTACTTTTTTTTTGATGGCTACCAGCAATGGTCTCATTTTGACTGGAGGCCTTTTTCTGAGGATACAGCGGTGAAAAAGCCACTGGGAAAATACCTGGACTGTTTTACCTTATCCTGTTTTTTCCAGACCATCTGTTTTTAGGGCATGAAGGACTATCCCCATCAGCATGTTCTCTGCCTCTGGAAGAGAGGAATGATTGCCCAAATTGCTGCTTTCATTTCTAGTTTTTGGGAAGAGGAAGGCGGTCCTGAACTGGTTGTGGGCAGTAATGATGTGGGGTTTGACTCTTGGCAAGAAAAGCTGGAAATATTCACCTGCTTTCTGGTTCAAAAGGGCACGGTGTGTGGGGCTGTGCTGGGGCTGCTTTTGCTGCTGGGAGGAGGTGTTCAAAAATGACCTTGGTGGGCGAGCCCCGTGGGCTCGGTCTGTGCTTGTTGCTGTGCTTTTCCCCCACCTTTCAACTCAGATCTGTGTTGGGCAGATTGGTCCTCAACTTTTACACTTGGTGACTTTCATTATGGCAGAGTTCCCCCTGGATTTTAATACTATTGCATTTTCCATTTTCGTAGTCAGTGAGGATCCATGTTGTTGGTGCTCACTTCACCTCTGACTCTGGTCCCAAGCCTGCCCAGACTCAGATATCCTGTAACTCGCACACCCAGGATGTTCAGTGGTATCATGTGCCCGTGTCACTGCGCACGAGCAGAAGCACCTGGGGGCAAGGGAGATTTAACCTAAAACATTCACATGTGGCAATAAAATATTTCATAATCCTGCTCTTCTTTTACTGTGCTGATAGTAAAATGATGGGACTTCTATTTTATGGAGAAATTGCACAAGGCTTACAGTTAGGCATGCTACTCTGGTTCTGAATTTGCAAGATGTTTTTGAGTTTGAATAGGAAAAAAAACCCCTCTGGAATGTTATTTTTTGTTAAAATATTAAAACACCTGTGGTTTTATATTTAAGTGAAGGTAGTCTGTAATATCTGTTTAAGAAATACAATATTTGCCTTTGAAAGCAAATGGTATTGTCATATTTGAGTTATTTTGTGTTGTTTCCATTAGTGTCAGCAAAGACTTTTCTTCTCACTAGTTCCCAAAGTTTTCTTTCCCCCTGAGGTCTCCTTTGATATGAATACCCTTTTAGGGATCTGCTGTATGCCAATTGTGTGTTTTCCTAAGCTAATGTCTCTATGTTGATGTAGGCACTGAAAAAAATGAACAAAATAGGAAAATAATATTACTATTAAAAGAAAAATAATCCTTTCTGCTATGCTGCCTCCCATATGTTTTAATGATAATGCATTTCTCTGAAATCCTCTCAAAACCCCGTTGAGTGTGTGGATCCCTTCAGTCACGTTTTTTTTTTAATATCTTTGTATATACCTGAAGACAAATTCAGAAATTGAGATTTTTATAACTATGCCGTTACACTGAAATGTTTTCTTTACTGTGTCTGCCTGACTCAAGGAATAAAACTATTGGGCATATTGTATTTGTCTTGTAATTTGGGATGTTGATTCTAAACAGAGTATTAGGCCAGTTAAAGTAAAATGATTTTTTATTATGCTTAGACTAAAACAAGTATTTTGGTCTCCATTGATCTTTGTAGAGGTATCGAGCATCTGTCAGGTTTTTAGATCAGAGTGATGTCAAACCTCTGAGAAACTGTAGATTAACACTGTCTGGTGATGATTCTTACATATCCCACAAAGAAGCTCCACAGGCTTTGGAAATTTATGGCTAGCAGGCACGTTTAAGTTAATACAGGGATGTGAAGCCTCTACAGAGGTGCTGGATTGGCCATGCAGGACACTGAGCCCAGCTGAGTCTTTGGCCAAGCTTGTGGTGCTGAAGCTCTGCAGTGTTAGGGACCAAGCAGGCGAGCAGAGCTCAGCCTGTGGTGCTCAGGCAGGAGAGGAGAGCAGCTCCCAGAGCCCCCCCAGGGATGCAGGATGAGGCCAGGCTGGACATGTCTGGTGTCCCATCACCTCCCCAGTGTGGGAGCCTGGTGGAGGGGGACCTCTGTGGTGTTCATGCTGGGTTAGGAGCTGAGCCTGGAGGCTGTCCTCCCAGAAACATGAACAGAAACTCACCCTTCTGTGCTCTGAAGGAGACTGCATTTGAGATCTGCCCTCCCTTCAGGGTGAGCTCCTGGCTCCCACAGAGCCAGTGTTAGAACTGGATTTGGCAGAGCTGGGATTTTTGTTCCTGGGGTTTACCAGCTCTCTGCACGGCAATCATCTTGCCAGGGGACAGTTTATCTCTAAAGAAGGCTTTTATTCTTTCACATAATCTACAAAGACATCTGTAATTATTGCTGGTAACTAAGGCAACCCAACTTTACAGTTGATACATGCGGGCAGCAGAACAGTGGGTTATGGGTTTTTAAAATACCTTTCTGTCAGCTGGGTTGCGGCCATGCTGAGGCAGGAGCTGGGCTGTGAACCCTGGCAACCTGAGCCCAGCTCTGCTAGGGGGTCCTGGAGAGGAGGAACTCAGTGTCAACGGGATGGTGATTAGCTTCACTGACTTAATTGGGGACCCTCAAATAGGGGTTCATTTGTTCCACTTGGGGACATCATTGAAAGGCCACGCAGGAGGGGGCAGTGAGGTTGGCACTGGCTGCAGCTAAGAGCCTCTCTGCTCATTTTAGGAGCATCCTGCTGTGTCTGTAAAGAGGATGTTCATCTGGCCCAGGGAAATTAAATCGTTTGTCCATGCACTCAGTGCACGGCCTCGGATAGCCCAGGAATAGAACAAATTGCTCCTGGCAGCTGGCTCACGAGTCCTGCTGCTGTAGTAGGACATCAGCTTGGCAAACGTGGGGAAAATGTCCCTGTGGTCACGGGGTGCAGGGGCTCTAGCATGTCCAGTTGGTCTTGGCTGGTATCTTTGATCAGAGGACCCTATTTCTCCTTTGCTTTAATCCATTAAAATAACAACAGTGCGATAAATGTAATAATTCTTAGCCTTGCGGGGGGACAAATCTCAGAAAAGGCTGTGAAATGTAATAGTTTGGTCTCCTCAGGGGCAGCTTTTGCTTTCTGGTAGGGTGCATTTGCTTGGAGCATTCAGGTTCTTGCATTTTTATGTTGGAAATGTGTCAGTGATCTCAGAGAGTATCTGCATGGAAGTGTAAAATATGTCTCCCAGATAAAATCATCCTCTGTCCGTTACTGGAACAGAATTCTATGGTAGCTGAATCAGTCTTAGAGGTGAGTTAAAGGCTCTTAGCCATTAATTTTTCAAATCTGTTTTTTTTTTTATATGAGTCACTTGGAAAAAACTTTAAGTAGCATATCTTGATCTTTTTTGAAACAAGTTTTTAACCAGACAATCTGCAGTATTTTCTCATGGTAAGCCTTTGGCAAATTCTGGAATCTGCCCCTTCTAATTAGGCTGAGGATGTCTCTTAGAATGTTTTTAAAAAAGCTTATCTTTCCTGCTTTTTAGGAAGAGCTGATTGATCTTCTTCCAAAATCCTGAAGCAAGTTTTTTTGCTTTTAAAATACACAGACAAACGTTGGTGGAGTTGAGGCTTTATGAAGGCTTGACATTTGACCTGACATTTACTTTGGTGTTCAGTGAAACTTGCTGTGTTCTTTCAACTGTATCTTTTGCTAGCAGAAAAGTTGGAACATCTTTGGTCTCCAGCACTGGAGAGCTAATAAATAAATCTCAGCAGTGAGCTTGTTCTTATTAAAGAACCCCCATGATTTCTGTGTGCATGGCTTGATTTTGGTCTGTGAGGTATCTGTGAGGCTGCCCAGGGCATTGTTCTGTGGTGCTACAGCTGTCCTGCCCCAGGAGAAATGGAGTGGCTCTCCCTGAAGCTCTCTTTTGGTTTCACTTTCTTTTAAAATTTTTTTCTTTTTTGTTTACTTTGCTTGCTTCCTGTACGTGTTCCAGCTTTGGAGCCTGAAAGCTCCATGAAGTCACATGCAGTTCTGGAGCCTTTTTTTCCCTTCTTGGCTCAATTGTGCCACATGGGCAGGTTTAGCTGTTTAAAAATCAAGAGTTTATGCTGGGGTGTTGAAAGCTGTGGTCAAACTTCACCTGGCCAAAAGTTTCAATGAGGGCTTTTGATAGACACAACACTGAGGCTTAGCTGGATTTGGCCGTGTCCAAGGAGGCTTCCTCACTGGAGTGTGCAGAGCTGGGGAAGAGCCAAGTGCCAGCACAGCTCCATGCCCATGAACACCTCTGGCAGTACGTGTGGCACAGAATGAGTTCAGCTTTCTCCAGGGATAGAAAAGCTGTTTGTGTCATTGCCTGGTACCAGTCCCTTGAATACTGAACATTTAACATGAAGTATTCTCCTTTCTGATTTTTCTGCTTTTAATCCAGACATGCTAAGCTAATTGGATGATGACTGTAACGGAGTCTGGGAAGTTGTCTCCCTCACTGGGACATGTGCTGAGTGATGTTATGCTCAGCCTTGTGGCTTCGCTTTTGACTGAAAATATTTCACCCGCTCAGCAAAGTGAAAGAAGTGGACTTGGCTGTTTTTTGGCATTGACCTTTGTCCCAGGCACAAAGCTGGAGGCTGCTCAGTATGCAGGCCTGGATCTGAGCTCTGTGCAGCTTGGCTGCTGCTCAGCCTCTTGCTTCTCGAGGAAGGAGAGTGCAGCCCACCAAAGACTGTTGGGGGCAGAGAGCTTTGTGTGGTGTCAAGGGACATGGTGATGGTGACAGCCACTGGTCAGGAGCAGGCAATGGGGAAGATGTAATGTCAGCCAGGGCTTCACACTGTCAAGGGCTTGTAAATAGTGAATGATGTGTTTTTCAAAGGGAAAGTCAATGTGTGTAAGAGTGCGTGTATATAGATATATATGTGTGTGCATACACACCTTGACAGAAGCTGTCGGGCTCTTCTGGGAAGGATCCTTCCACACTTCCCTGCTCTGTGCCCTTCTTCAGACATCACCTTCTGGTCACCAGAGAGCCAGGATGCTGGGTTGTCCAGACTGCTAGTTTAACCAGATTCAGTGTTTTTTATCATACCAGCCCAACTAAGAAAGGTGGTAGGGAGAACGCGACAAAGGTGAAGGAGAAGGAGACTGTCCTTTGGAAGGAGAAGCTCTGAGAAGGTCTCCAGGCAGGCACATGGGGTGATGGAGTTGCCTCCTGAGATCTGCCATTCTCTTGGAGCTGGCTCTCAACATGGACAACCCTCCTTGACTTGTCTTGTTTGCCTTTGCCTGCCAGGGGTTTGAGGGCTGAGCCACGGACGTGAGCAGAACAGGGACCTGCCTCAAAGTGCTGATCCTTTCACACGTGGGAGCCTTTAGCTCCGAGTGATTTCACAGGCTTTCAGATCAGGGAGGTAGAGATATTGACCTGCTGTCAATTGTGTGTAAAGAGCCAGTGCTCCCAACAAAGTAATGAGGACACGTATGTGCCTTAGGCACCTGTTGGCCTGGTTAAACACAGCTCATGGCTGGCTGCCTCTGGTTTGATATTACCTATGTAGCTGGTGGTTCTGGTAGGAAGGTTTAATAATTCATTCCATATGTTTCAGTGCCAATAAACAGACCTATTTCTGAAATGGAGAGCGGCTTCAGTAAAGCTTTGAAAGCTGTGCAGGGAGTTTTAATAGCCCTTTTCTACTTGCCTCTAAAGAAGATACAAGTCATGTATTGTGTGCTTGACTTTTTCAGATGGGACATTGAAGGCTAAATTTCTTTTTCTCAGTATGAATGTCAAAAAAATCCATGGTACTCTTGTAGTTCCCAATGCTGAAGTCTGTTTCTATTCAGTGAGGCAATTATGTTCTGGCTTGAATTTCAACTTACACTGCTTTCCTGGCCTGAAGCCTATAAGACTGGGCTTTGTCCTCAGGTGTTTGGCACTTTTTTCTTTTCTTCCCTACTGGCTGAAATGTGGGCTGAGTTGGCTTTCAACATCCATGCAGAAGTAGCTGCGTCTTTTGATGCGCTTCATGTGGAGAACCTAAACTGACTGACTTGTGAGTAACTCCATGCTTAACACCCTGTGCTGCAGTTTTAGGATGCTTGTTTTTTAAAGTGCCATTGAATCAAACTTTCTACTCCTTTTTTTGTCCCTGTTTTTAGCATTAAGCAGAGTTCCCGTTCCTCTGAGGCAGCTGAAGATGAAAAGGACCAGCGTACAGTGACAGTCAATCCCTCTCACATGAGAAAGGCTTTCAAGGTCATGAATGAATTACGGAGGTACACTTTTGACTTACTGGGCACCCTCTCTGGTTTAGCAGAATTGTGCTGATTGAGAGACAAAGAAAATAGTCTGTACCATTTTTATTACAGCTAATGGTTGCATGTAGAGGATTAATCAACAAATAGGAAGCTAAAATGTAGTCCTTTTGTGGTGGGCTGCTCTGCCCAGTCTCAGACCTCTGTCTTCCTGAAAACATTATCTGAGCCATAGCCCTCATTTATAGATGATAATTCATTTAGTCTTTTCCATAACTTACAGCAAATTCAGCTGTAAACCATGTTCTTAACTGAGATAAGGGTCTGAAACCCAATAATAGAACATTACAGACATTAAGACACCTACACATAATTACAGACCAAAGATTATTAATGTACTGTTCATAGTCGCTTTTACTAGCAGCATCACTCAGTCTGGGCTTAGCACTCCAAAGTAAGGGGCAAAAAAAAAAAGCAAGTACTCAGGAAGAATGTCAGCTCTCTTCTTGCAAATTGAAAAATCCTGATATTAGTTGAGAGAGAACACCTTGGTCTTTACACAGCTGTGTGGGTACAGGGAGAACAGAGGCTGAAAAAATATCTGTGAACACAGCCTTGAAAACGGCTGTCATCACATCAGCAATGTGGTGGCAGTGGTTCAGCCTGAATTGTTTCTTGGTGGCTGTTATCCCACAAACCAGACAGAAGTTCAGTGAGCATCTCTGACTAGTTCATTAGACTTATTCACCCTTCTGGATTTAAAAAGAATTCTTATGGAAAGTATGTGTGTCACACACATGAATCTATGTGCTCCCTAACTGTTGAGGTGATGTGATGAAAGCAGGTGACACCCTTTGCCCTTCTGCACACTCCAAGTAATCAAAAGATGCTGTAATAGCTACTTACTGTCCATGGATTAAGTAGTTTCCTAATACACACTTTCTCTAGTGTGGAGAAGGATTGGAAATGTTTCCTTCCACAGATATCTGACAGTGATTCTCTGTTGCATAGGAACAAAATGGAAATATTGTAACTATTACATGAAGCAGGGTATGTTGTAATTTTTTTTTTTTTTTTAATTTTAACTGGCATCCTTCTGGTCCTTTCTTTGTACTGAAAGCAAAGGATCTGAAGCTAAAGGTTTGTGCAGCTATATTCAGAAATCTATTGTGCTACTATTATTCCTTTGTTAATTGAAGCATAGTGGGAATAACTGGAGACAGACAATGCTTCTTAGTGCCTGTGGTTAGGTATCTTGGGCAATACTGAACAGACAAAATAAAGAAGAATGAAAGCTCCCATTAAGCACCTGTATCATGTTTTCATCTTCTGGGAACTCTTTTTTTGTTGGCTCCTGTTGCTGTTGTGGAATATATGGTTTTCACACCTCTTGAATGTGCACTGAGCTTGGGATCTGTTAAGCTGTCAGCAATCAGTGTTAATAGATGCCTTGAATAATAGTTTCTCCCTTCACATGCATCCAGAAATCTCATTCAGTGGGTCTAGAAAAATCATGCTAGGTCTTTAACCTATATACTATATAGAATCATGGAATTGTTTAGGTTGGAAAAGACCTCTAAGATCATTGAGTCCAACCCTCAACCCAGCACTGCCAAGGCCACCACTGAACCATGTCCCTAAGTGCCACTTAGGCTTTTAGTTTGCAAATGTAGATGAAATTAATTTTATGAGTGGTACTTTAGATTACTATAGCCCAAAGAAGAATTGAACAGAGCACCTTTTACATAAGCTAAAAGAAATGAGGAAGCTTCCATTAAGAGGCTCTTAAAGAGTCCCCCTCATTGCCCTTCCCCCTTCCAAACTGGAATGAGCAGACTGCCAGTTCCTACTTTCTTCCTGTTTTCCAACTATAACCCTCCATTTCACAGCTGTTTTTCCACATACTTCAATATGTGGAGAAGAGGCATAGCTGGTCCATTAGAAGCTCTGTGTATGTTTATTTGATAATGTAGTTTCCTAAAGACAGAGTTCAGTGTGGAGATAAGTATTTCCAAAGAGAAGGCAACATCTAGATTTACAGACACTGATCCTTTTTCGGGCTTGACATTTGAAAAGAACACCCTTAGTTTGCATTTGTATGCTTAAGCATCTTAAACCAACTTATTGGGAGGCTGAGCACTTCTTGCTGTTGGCATCTGCGGAGCTCTGTGCAAACATTAACTAATGAATCCTCAAAGGACGAACGTGGGGCGAGCAGAAAAGGTCACTCGTTAATGAAGTGACTTTTCCACAGCTCTGCAATGAGTCAGTGGGGGAGCTTAGAAGGTTTTTTTTTTTGTTTCTGTCTGGAACCCCGTTCTTTATCCCAGTGATTCTTAATCCCAGACTAATTCATGAGGTAAATGAAGTCCTCAGGCCCATGGATAAACTCCAGTGATTGATACCTCTGCTCTGGCAGATGGCTGAGGCAGCCTCTGCACTTACCAGTGCCAGGACATATTTTGGTGGCCGCTTTCTTTCGTGACAAGCATGGAAGGAAGTACAGAAATCACTTCATTTCCCACTCCACCTTTTCCCTGTGGAAAGATGAAGGTGATGCTGGTGTTCCCTTGCATGGCTATTTCTTGTCTTACAGGTCTACTAGAGCCTGGCCCCAGGTAGTGCCCAAATCTTTAAGCTCTTCTGCACCTTCTCCAAGCCCTGCTTGTTCGAGAGGTGAAGGAGCTGCTTACCCTTTGTTCTTTGGGCAGCATGTATGCCACGTTTGGCTCCCAGGTTTTATTTTTTCCCTGGGGAAAGCAGAACCACAGGCAGGGCTGAAGACTCAGGAGGATTCAGGCTTTGCTTTATAGGCAGTGATAGGAGCTGGTACTGAAGGATTGGAGGACCTTCCCCTGGGATTTGGCAGAAGCTCAGGTGCTGTGTATAATGATGGGTCTTCCATTTTTTCAGGCTGTAGTGATGTAGCTTTTTGCCTGACTGGTAATTCTGGAATGATCTTTGTCTTTTCTGGTGTTTTCCCAGCAAGCGGCTCCTGTGTGATGTGGTGATTGTGGCCGAAGCCGTGGAGATGGAAGCTCACCGGGTGGTGCTGGCAGCCTGCAGCCCTTATTTTTGTGCCATGTTTACAGGTACTGCTTCTGACACCAGTCAGTGCTTGGGCTGAACGGGCCATTGCAGTCCCCAGCCCTCAGGCTGTGTCTCTGTCAGGAGCTGCAGCACAGGCAGGAGAGGGTTTCCTTGGGAGAGAAGGGGTACAGATGGGCCTGCAGCTTGCTGTACTGGATGGATGATGCTGGTCATCCTTGACTAATTCCTGTGGGGTGGTTGTATGGCTGTGGGGTGAGTAGATAGCATGTGGGGCACTGTGAGGTTACTGTGGAGTTTGGCTCACTGCTTTATTGGTTAGTTTTTTTCCCCTAACAAGACCTTGGATCATGAAAACATTACCATCAAGCACGTGTTCAGTGCCCTAAATGTTCATGGTGCACATCAAAGAAGTTGCTGGCACAGGAGTTGTAGTTTCAAGGCTCAGTCCTGCCGATACTGATTTGGCAGTCACAGATGTTTAATCTCCCATGGCACTTTTTTCTGCTGCCTGAAATAACACTGTTGTTCTCTTGATCCCAGTGTGTTTTAGCAGCCCAGCTTTTTAACAGGGTGAGTTGCTGCAGTCCAGTGTGTTTTGGTAATGACAGAAAGGAAGAAGAGGACAAAATTCCTGCTCTGATCTCCTGATCCCTGGAGCAGGTGCCCTTCAAAGGCTGTGCCCAGAGGGGTCACCAAAAAAACCCCAAAGAAAGCTATGTCAATCCTGAAGGAGGGGAGTGAGCAGCTTATTTGAGTCATTCTAGTAAAATTAGTGTGGTCAGAAACTCCTTATCTTTCTTCTCTTTCTTTACCCTCATTTCCAGGATAGGAACTGACAGATCCAAAGAAAATGATTGTACACCCCAGGGGATGGTTGTTAGTGCCCCTGAGCTCCAACGTAAATGAGGTTCAGGGCTTTTTTCACTGTTTCGTGTTCATTTACTTGTGGTCTGGGCCTTGTTTCTTCCTTTTAGAAGCCTTGAGATTAGACCTAGTTTAATTCATTTTGCTGGAAGCAGAATGCAGCATTTCTCAGGACAGAGCTTGTCGTCAGTGAAGCTTTTTTCCCTTCTGTAATGGGGGTGGGGAGAAAACCTCATGTGTAAAATGTGAGGTGAGATGTGACAGTCCCCATGGTGGCTTTATCAGGGTGGTGAGCTAAGGTGGAGAGCATTTGTGTTTTCTGGGGCACTGGTGCTGCACCCTGAAGCTGGTACTGGCTGTGGTGGTGAGGCACAGGAGCAAACGCTGCTGGGAAGCGGCTGTGTGTGAGAGCACCTCGAGCACGACCTGTGGTGCTTGTTCCTGATGAAGAGTTTAATAAAGAAAAACCCTTGGAAAAACCCTCTGATCCTTAGAGGTCATCTGAATGGGAAGGTGGTGGTGCAGGGCTGCTCCTGTTTCCGTGCAGGAGTTCTCTGGGCCGTGTAATCCCTCACTGTGAGTTAAACAGTAATCAGCTAACCCATCATGTGGCTGGCTCCGGAGCTCCCCTGGGCTGGGTGACAGCCTTGGCAGCCGCTTGTCCCCTCCCCCTGACAAGTCCCCGGGGGCAGAGGGTCAGGCAAAGAGCAGCTCTCCCTTTGCTTTCAGTCTAGCTATCCCCAAATTCCTAAGGTCTGGATCTCTCTTGCAAAGACAGAGTGTGTGATCCCCTTCCAGCTGCATGGGGGTTCTCTCCCTGCAAGGGGACAGTTTAAAATCACAGCTTCAGCACGAGCTGCTTGTTGTAATTTGGTTTTTTTGCACTGCACAGCAGTGATAGAGCCAAGGGCTCAGGTTCAGCTGCACTGTGGGGGTATTTGCAGGAGCTGCTTGTGCACAATGAATCCCCACTGGAGGGGTCCCCCAGTGGTGCCAGCAGCCAGGGGTGAGTCGTGAGTGGTCAGTGTGGGAACAGTGGGAACCACACTGAGACCCACAGCTCATCCACCTTCGCCCACCGCTCTGCAGGCTCTGTCACTGTCAGCAGGGCCTGACTTTGGAGCCATGAATGACCTTGTGATGACCTTGGGGTCTTTCCTAAGCCATCACATCCTCTGGTTAGCCATTCCTGTTTGAAGTATTCTTGGAAAGTCTGAAAATGGGTAGGCACATTTTCCATTTGTGTCTTCTGCTGCTGAAGGAGAGATGGGACCAGCACTTCCCAAGTGTCCCTTCCCATGCTGGCTTTCTAGAGCATTTTGGATGCTGGTCCTTGTTGGCACTATTCTGTGGGGATGATTTGGGAATCATCCATAATTTGGACAGTAATTTCTGTCCATTTAGAAGAAAACAGTAATTTCAGAAAGGGCAACAAATACTTCAGTGACACTGCTAGGGCTGCTCTTGTCAGATACCTTAGGAATTTTGGAAGTGCTGAAGGAGGAAGCAGAAACCCCCCTTGCAGGTCTTATGTGCTTCTTCAAAGCACTCACCCCATGAATGAGAGGCTATGATTTTGTTATCCAATGCACTCATATGCTCCCTCAGCACATCTATGACTTAGGAAACAGCCAAAGCTCTGGCTTTGCATTGGGAAATGCAATGTGTAGGAGGCAGGGCAGGCTGCTGTGCTGGGTAAACACAGCACCGTGGCCTGCTGCAGTTTTGAGTGTAGTTTATCTTGTGACAAAACAGAGCTCTGCTCTCTTCTTGCCCTGATGAGCAGAGGGGAGTGGAAAAGGCACTGCTGGGTGTTGAGTGTGGTGCAGGAAAGGAATGCCTCCATGAGGGGCTGGTGTCTGCAAAGTCTGTCCCCTACAGAGGGTCTACTCAGAGCCACCCTGCCTGTTTTGCCTGCCTTTGCTCCCTCACAGCTCGTCCCTCGTGTCTGCATGGCTGCAGCAGTGCAGGGACGGGGTCTGTGCAGTGCCTGGTGCGAGGCAGCCCTTCCTCACACAGCCTACATATGAGAGATGCTAGTGATTTGAATTATTCTGTAATTAAGGTATCAGGTAGGGCTGGACTCTGACTTATGAAAGACACCCTAGGAGTTGTGTTTTGTGGGGTTTAAGGTGTAGGTTTTTTTTTCTGAAGAGGTGTGAGATGAGATGCCCTCAACGATCCAGCACGCAGCTGCCCACAGCGCTGCTCCAGAGGCTTGCCTTGGCTCTGTGCTTGGAGGAAGGGGCAGCCTGTTGCCTTCTCCTGGTCTGCACCAAACCCCTGCCTTGGTTCACTTGTGGTGTCTCCAGGTTCTTCCCCACTCCACAGCACTAAAGACCTGTCCGTGCTGTGACAAGCGGGAGGGGCTCGATCACACCCAGTCAGGTCCTGTCCCACCGTGGGCACAGCACACGAGACTGCCCTGCCAGGGGTGCCTGGGCTGGGCCCGCAGCAGAGCCAGGGCAGGCTGAGAGTATGCAGGGCTGGCAGCTTGCTGGTGGGTGGGGAAGCCCACACAGCTTTTATTTTTGTTGCTTGTGTCACATGCATGCCACGACGACAGATGATGTTATCAGATTGGTCCCTCCAAGCTATTTCTGCATCGATCTCTGGTGTGTGTGGCTGAGCCCCTCCCCGCACCGAGGGTCCTGCAGGGCTCGGGGCTCCACTTGCCCTCCCCATGCAGGGGAGTTCGGTGGGTGCTCCTTACAGGCACCTCCAGCACCACAGGGCTGATGGGGACTGCTCTGTCCTCAGAAGCACCCTTTCATCTCTGGAGATGTTTGGGGTTTTTTGTGGGGAGGAAGTGTGTGAAGATGACATTTTGTCAATTAAAAAGTCCTACATGCTTTGAAGGCCTCCCAAATGTAGGTCATTTATCTCTTTGTACTGGTACATTTGTATTCATGGGCTTCTCTGAATAGCATTTTATTATTCAATTTTAAAAATTGAATTTGGGGCAAATATTATTTCAGTTCTTGGGACGTTGTTGACTGTTCTAACACTCATGGGTCCCACCCCACTCCTATTATTTACCTCCTTATTCACGTAAGGAAAGTCAGCAAAGTTCAATTAGCAGCATCCAGGTTTTGCTCAAGCTTGGCCCCTCTTTAGCATCTGACTCTGTGCTGTGCACTTACTGTGCCTGGCCACGTCTTGTGGAATGCTGCACGGAGATGTAGGCTGTAATTACTTCTATAGGCTGCAGGAAATATTTTTCCACTTAATCCCACAGCAGTACTGAGTCACCGGATTTCTGAGAGTAGTGATTATTCATGCCCAGGTTTAAGAACTGACATTTCTTCGTGCTCTCCTTTGTTTAGCTTTGTTTTTCCACCTATCATTTTCTTTCCGCTTGGGAGTTTGTTCTTTCTTTTCTGTGGAGATCCTGGTGATTAAATCCTGGGTGAGGTCACCATGTGTGGGGATGCTGGAAGGGCCGTGGGGAGTCCTTTCTCCTCCCCACTGCAAGTTTTTGTTCCTCTGACGTGCTCCTGTTGCATGGGGGTGTGGAGGTGTGCATAAGGCTCTGGGTCATGAATAAGCTTTTACACAGCTACGGGGCTTTACGTGTATATTCAGCGAGGAAATTATTGCTCTAGTTCCACGTGCCTTTGAGCTATGGATTTGGAGAAGGGATACAGTTTGGATCCACAGGTGTGAGGTTGGGAAGGTGAGAGATGAGGACTGCATCTTTCTGTGTGGACGCTTTGCACAAGGTGTAAGTGATGGATAGGTTACAGCAGGGTAATTTAGGAGAAGCTTGCTGCATGCTGGGTGTGACTGCTGGCCTGTGTGCTTGTTTTCCTGAGCAGGTTTCAGCTTCTTTCTAAAGAAGGAGAATAACACTGCATTGCTTTTAATGTGGGGTATATCACAAAATACCCTAATGTAGCTGTTGCAACATACTCATTCTATCCATATGTATATATAATTTTAAAAAATTAAATATATTTTTAATAAATATATAAAAATATGTTTCTCAAAGGCCTTTTTAAGACACATCCACAGCCTCTTTGAGTCTGTCTCTGTACTGAGACATGATTGAGGGACATACTGGGGGTTTATTTTTAGCTCTTATATTTGTTTGAATGCAGGTGAAACATAGCAGGTTCTTTTCTGTCAAGAAGTTGAGTTTGTTGCGTTTTTTGACTTATGTTGTTTCACACCACTGTCCTCAGTCTTGAGTTGTTTTTTTAGGTGGCATTAGGAGGCTTCTGGGAATCTCACTGGTGGTTCCCCAATGGTGAGGGATAGTGCCAGGCAGTCTTGTAGTCAGAGACTAGGAGAATGTGCTGGATGTGTGGGGAGCAAGTTCCTGCAGAGCAAACCATAACTGTCCTTTTGAAATGAATTTCAGGAGACATGTCTGAAAGTAAGGCCAAGAAGATTGAGATCAAAGACGTCGATGGGCAGACCCTGAGGAAGCTGATTGATTACATCTACACCGCTGAGATCGAGGTCACGGAAGAGAACGTGCAGGTAGGTCTGGTTCAGCAGCTCCTGTGGAGAACCAAGTGAAAAGCTTGAAGCTCAGAGGCACAGGTTCTTCAGGGGTGAGGGATCTCCTCAGGCTGCAGAAAGCAAAAGGCTGAGCTTGAAAAGAGCTGCTTCCAGCCTCTGTTTAGTCTCGCGGCACTTCGGTGCTTTCCCCACGCTTAAGTCATGTTGCATTTAGCTTTTGTGTGGAGCTCTTATAACAAGAGCAGGCATTTGCCTTCCAAGAAGCTGTGCTGACTTGTGGGTCAGTCTGTCGAAGGTCAAAATAGACTCAAACAAGCAGTGAGTCAAATGTTTTAAGGCCATGGCAGAGGAATGTGGCTGTTAGTTTTTAAATTCTTCTGGGTAGTTTGAGTTGTTTCACAGAGCTTTGAGTGGAATACATTGTTCAAATGAGGACATTCTTCCTTTTTTTGTGTGTGTGCTCTGTCTTGAATTTCTGAGAGGTAAATATTTGTTCAGAAGTGGAAAGAGTAATTGAAAGGCAGCCTTCAAATGAAGCAGGGTGCTCAGGAAGAGTGTTTTGCAGTGTCACATGGCTGTGGCTGCTGGTAAAGCTCTTTCTTTGACTCTGCTTGTATTTGTGGTAAGAAGAAGGCTCTGCACTTAGCCACTGATGTCTGGGAGGGATGCTGAGAGCTTGTGTGCTTTTCAGTTGGTCTCAGTTTTTGTTTGCAAGTGGCACTTTGAGCCTGTCGTCTTCCTCGCTTTGACTTGGACATTGCCAGGAGAGCAAGTCTATGTCAGTGATGCTGGGGAGAGTTTTGTTGACCTAATTAACAAAATTAGACAGGTTCTGCTTGAAACGAGGTTCTTGCTGGGAGCTCTTCTGCAGAGTGCAGGTTCTTGCTGCCCTGTTGCTCCTCCCACAGGAGCTTGGACATGCCCCTGAGCTAGGCCCACTTGGCAGTCCAACCCTTTGCCATCCTTCATGACCTAAATCTGTGAGGGCCTTTTCTTGCCCCTTCTGCCCTCTGGTTTTACAAACGTGACTGTTTGGTGTGCTCTCAGCCTGGCAGTTGTCACACTGGTAGGAGTGTGGAGCCTGGCTGCCCTGCAGTGAGGCTGAGAACCATCAGTGAGGAGACCTTCAAGGTGCCAGTACGGCAAAGGGGCTGAGATCAAACCCAGCTGTGGGTGGCTTGGCCTGGCTGTCTGCTGTGTGACCCACATCAGGGTCATCAGGAGCTGGCACAACATCACTCTGGGGACTGGGGTGGAGCTCCTTGCACCTCTGGGATGTCCCATTGCTGGAGGAGAAGTGACATTTACACGCCCTCAGGCTGGTCCCTGTTTCTGTGGGAAATATGGAGGCTATATCCACGTGCTTTGTGAAATCTGTGCTTTCCTTCCACCCTGCTGGGCGTTGGGTGCTCCAGAAGGTCCCACCTGGCACGAGGGATGTGCAGAGCTTGGGATCCCATCTGCTGAGCCTGCCTTGGACGGGCTCGGGCAGTGACCCCGGCTGTGTTCCCAGGGCAGTATTTTGGGGCTCCAGCTGCACCGGGGTGTAAGCACTGCTGTGGGAGCTGGAGCAGGCTGGAGAGGCAGCTCTGTCCTGCCCAGAAGGTCTGTGAAAAGCCCTGGTGTCTCCTTTCCTGAGAAACTAGACAGCCATATTTTTTAGTAAAACATAACGAAAGCCTGCCTTCTGTGGCCCAGGGATTACAGAGAGTTAAAGTAGATCCCTGGCTACATTTTGGCTTTCATCTCTCAGACAGTAGGATAAAAAAATGTAAGTTTTGAATGCTAAGTGATTTTTCCCAATCTAGTAAAGCAGGTCCTTTTACTGCAGCATTTATTTCAATATCCACTCTGTGATTAACTCTTCAGGCTAGAGGTAAATTAATTCATAGGAGCTAAGAAATGAAGCTGATCTAGTGCAAGATTAACTGAATAGCTTAAATTTTATTACATGTTTAAAGTGTTCATGCTGAAAATGTTTTATGGAATTTAATATAATTGTGTTATGAAACCAATAGAAAGAGAAATTTGCATCCTGTCTCTGGGTGTTTTACTCTGAACAAAATGGCATAAACAGGTTAATATTCACCTCCAGCCACAAGAAGAAAAGGTTACAGAAGTGAATATTCTGTGATTTATTTGTAAGTTTCACATGAAATGAAGGCTAAAAACAACAAAAGTTAAGCTCCTTGTAGTCTCTCACCTGAATTAGCAGTGTCAGTGTTAGAAAGAAGCAAGCAGGTTTGGTCCCTTGCATCACCACATCCTCCTGCTGCACAGCTTTGGGTCATCCATCCATCCATCCATCCATCCATCCATCCATCCATCCATCCATCCATCTGGAAGGACACCTCAGTAGTGCCTGTGCTGTTTCAGCAATGTTTCTTTGCAGCCCTGCTTGAGCGCAGTGAGACCTTCTCTTTTCTCAGCAGGTATGTCCTGAGCACTCCTATTTCCTTGTCACATGTTCTGAATCTCTAGCTGGGCAAGGGTGCTTTTTTAAAGGAGTTCTTCAGACTCTCAGTAGCTGGAAGAAGCAATTTCTGGGTCCAGGTGCCAGGTAATGTCACTGTAGAAATTATGGAGAGGAAAAAAAAAAGTTGGTCAATGGCATTAACTGAGCAGATGCAGCCAAGGTATCAAAACTTGTGAATAACTGAAAAGACACTATCTTGTCAGTGAGAAAAATAAGATGAGAGCAGGATAGAAATGAGAAAAAGATGAACAGCAAAGGTACCACGGAGTGCAGAATGAATGTTCCTTAGTGTGTCTGAATGCTGAACAGGGCCCAGCCCTTCACAACATGAAGCCTTTTAACAACTTCTTTGTTGTTTCTTTTCTAATAGAAACCTGTATTTTTTTTTTGCTTTTGAAGGCCTGGTATGGGCTCAGGAAGTGAGACTCTTTTTCTAAGCACATTTCTGTAGCTGATTGTGCAATGAAATGACACAGTGTCTTTTGTTTTGTTTTTTATGTAAGGAAAGGTATGTGTACAAGGGGCCAAGCCTGTACGGTCAGTTCCAGTCATCAGCTATGCAGTGAGTTCCTGGGGGTGTTCATCCAATTGCTTCTCAAGATTATGTCCCAAATGTGCAGGCAAAGGGGATTTTCAGCTCATCCTGAGCCCATGTGGAGGGAATATTCTCTTCTACCCTGCTGGGGTACATGGCTGAGAATTACCCCAACAAAAGCAATCGTGCTATTGGAACTTCTTTCTTAGAGTGGGATTTCAAGGCAGTATAGGTGCAACAGTAGGAGGGCTCAGGGATAATGGATGATAGAGAAGGTTTACTTGTGAACATGTATTTGGGATTAAGCCTCCCACTTGATTGGAAGGCATGGAGCAGAGACAAAATTTCTGTCTTTGTTGCAGCCGTGTTGTAGTTTCAGGAAAATCCATCCTTGGATTTCTACATCTGCTACCTTCTGTTGTTCCTCCTCTGTTGCATCCCACATCAAGGTTGGTTGTAAATTTTGATATGCATGATATAAAGACATCATTCATTTGAAGGTGGAGCTTGATACATTTATTTAGAAGGAAGTTGTCATGCAGTTTCTGTAAAAGGAAGGAAAGTGAGTGTCTCAGGGAACTTCACAGATGCTTAGGTTCCTGGAATGATCTCAATGGAAATCCTAAACACACATCAGAGCACAGGGTCTGCTGCTCCCTACATGTGTGGGGTAGCTGGTGCTTTTAAGATATTAATTACCTGAATTTTTCATTTAGGTCTTGATTTTTCAGCTGAAGTGGTTACACTGCTGCCTGCTTTCCAACTTTCGTATCAAACCTGCCAGCTCAGTGATGGAGAAGCTCTGCATGGTGTCCTTGAGCAGAGCTGAATGAAGAGATTTTGGAGCAGGCCCCTCCCTGTCCTAGGCAGTCCTGGGGAAACACCTGGACCTCTGGCTCTGGACAGTGAATACAGTCCCTCCTTAGTGTGTCCCAACCAGCCTTACCTATGACACTTCATTACTGGCAGGCAGCCTGAGAATTGCCCTCCCAATTAAGAAAGTCATTATCATTCAGCTTGTAAGGATTCCCTGGAAAAAGTCCTGATTAACCTGGTTTCACAATTGAGTTGTTAGGAATGATGTGCCATGGACCATGTACACGTGTGAGGTGTCCTTGTGTACTGCCACAGTTTGAGATGTGGCTCATGCACAGCGAACAAAACCTGAAATCAGCAGTCTGGAGGAAGTAGATATTGAACCTGTCAGCTTTTCAGGCATAGTGATTTTCATAAAAAAAATGTCTCAAGAAGAGAGGAAAAAAGCTTTGCTAGGAGCTGCAATATTTCTGTTTCAGAAGTGCTTCTGCACCTCAGCTTTCCCTGCGCACTTAGGAGCTCACAACAAGGAAAGAGAATTCTCTGGCAAGTGCAGTTTTGATGATAAAGGATTTATAAATGGCTCAGTCGATCTCTCTTCCCCCTGTTCAGTCCAAAAGCTGCAGCTATAGTAGGTGCAAGGCCAGGGTGAGGCAGAGCACCTTCCAGCAATAAACTGGGGCTGTGTTCCTCCCTGGAGCCAAAGCTCCTTGCTGTGCAGCTCCCTGGGGTGCAGGGGTCCCTGGGCCATTGCAGGGCTGACTCCTCTGGGTTGGGGCCCCTTCCTTAAACCTATAGGAGGTCTTTTAAATTGGCATGGGCTAATAGAAAGCTGAGGAGAAACCTGTGGATGTGTCACCAGAGCACTGTGTTGTGCCTGATGCATGTCTTCAATTTTTATTTCACTGTTTAACCAAGGGATGGTGTGTCTGAAGTTGGAGAAGGTAGCTCAGGAGGGAAGTTGCCAGTTGTTTCCCTGTTTTCTCTCTCATGTCTACATCCTTTGTCCGTCTCCTGCTCCTGACAAGGTTTTTTGACTCCCTGATGCTGTCACACCTTCCTCTGTCTGGGCTGTTTCACCTCAGGTGGAGCATTTAAGTGGAAGTACTGTTGTTCAGCCCATGTACTGCCTGGCAGCAGCTGGGGTATAATAAAGCCTGATTGCCACCCTTGCACTCAAGAGCCACATTATGCTAATGTAGTTCTATCTCCACTATTTGTGCTGGTTAGAGCAGCTTGTTTAAAACTGAATATTTTACCTGCCTTGCAAACACAAAATCCATTTGTTTCTCTGGTCACGGGTTCCCCTGGGCAGGTGCCTGGGAGCTGTCTCCCTGTTTGGGCAGATGTGCAGTCCCAGCTGTGGCCCTGGATGTGCAGCTGAGGCTTACAGCCAGTACTTTTATTTGGCTTCCAATTTGACCAAATTGTCAAAGCTGCTTATAAGCTTTAATACATCCCCTGCCTAGGGGAAATGCTCCTTTCCCAGTTTTGCAGAGCAGGAATGATGTAAGTTGACTTTTGGCCAAGGCTACCTGTAAGGCTCTGTCACAGTAGGGAATTAACCCCAGCCTCTGCAGTCCAGCATTAATGAATGAACCTTATAATATACAGAGCCCTTTTGGCTGAAAGATGTTTCTAGTTTAGAGACATCAAAGGTCTATGGAAGTAATTGCACAGGCAATGTTGTGTAAAACTTGAAATTTGTGTGGAGTCTGCAGAGCACAGCTGGTGAACTACATGTTATATGTGTATATATACATATATATAAAAATATCTCTAGACACACACCCCATAGATGAGGTTCTGGACATAGATTAAGCAAAGCAGTCAGTCTGAGTAGTAATAGCAGATAATTTTGACATAGTTTAAAAAAATGAGTGGGTTTTGATTTGGAGGCAGATCTGGTAGAGAAGCCAGCTCACAAAATTGTTCATGGCTGTCGGAGTTCAACTATTAAGAGCCAAATCCAGACCCTGGACTGGATATTAATGGGGTTGCAGTTTGGTCCTGCTGCATGTTTAGGCAGGGCATTTCCTCCTGTTATTTCTAAAGGAAACAGACTTTGTTCTCACGGAAATCCTTTGCTTGCTTTTCGCCTTTCCTGGTAAAAACAAGATGAGTGTTGAGACGTTCAGCTGGGAAATGAGAAAGAGAAAATCCCCTCATCTCTTGATAGGCTTTTTATATCGTGTTTCTGAGAAGTGTTGTATGATAATGCCCCTTTCCTGAAGGCTGAAGTGGTGTAAGGCTCCACCTGCACTGCTTCTCAAGCCAGCTCAGGCCGTAACAGCAGCACTGGTTTGTCCAGGGGCTGGTGCATGTGGTGATGGTAGTGAGTTCCTTTTTGTCTGGAGGCAACATCCCAGACACCAGAGGTAAGCAGCCCACCTGGACTGGCAGGCATGCATCCTGGGTGGATGGGGATGCACAGAGGAGGCTCTGGCTGGTCTGTAGCCAGAGGTGATCTGCATGGAGTCTGACTTGGCTGCCCAAAGCCCTTATGTAGCTCAGGTGTTCAGAAATGGTTCAGCTAGAAAGAAAGTGGTTCACAGCTAGGTTTCAAAATCCTACAGCATTGCTATCTTGACTTAATCAAAGCCACAAACTAATCTGCTTCTGGCATCAGGAGGCCTGGGCTAAAAGAGGCTCCCAGGTTAATTGACTTCTCTTTTTATTGTTGCCTGTTGGGGTGGCTGCTTGGCAGCAGTCAGCCACTGTACAGCTGGGCTGCAGTGGAACACATCAGTTGCTTAGAAAGACCTGGAGCAGGCTGTGAGTGTCCTGCCTTGGTGTGGAATGGGACTGTGGTGGCAGGGACAGGGAGGGAACATCTTTATCCCTTTGCTGCCATTGGCATCCAGGAAGGTGAATGCTGTTAACCTATTTGTTTTGTTTAACAGCTGCTTATTTTTTTTGACTTGGCAATAACTTTTGGGAAATGTGTGCTCAGATGGTGAGCACAGATGCCCAGTTGGAAGGACATGTGTGAGGCAGCCAGAGCTACGAAACAGCTGGAATGAGACACGTCTGCAGTTGCTGCTGGACATAAGAAAGGAAGTAGCTGATGTCACGGGTTGTAATGTCCTGATGGACTTTGTTTTCTACTTCCTGTCCTCTCAGTGGCCTCAAAGGTGTTTTTTTCCAGCAGATATCTCATTTGTCATCCATTTCTGTCTCCTTTTTCTGTGCTTAGTTTTGGAGGTACAAAGCAGTACCTCATTTTTAGATGCAGCCATGATCCACAAGGGTCCCCAGCATTTTGTGTAAGTGTAAATGAGAGATGCTGATTTGAATAGTTGGACCTGTCTTTCCCAAGAGCCTTGCTGTCACCAAAACCTGCTTGAGCTTCTGGGAACCCCCTCTCTTACATGGCTGCTTGGGTACCCTCCTCACAAGCCAATAAGGTTTTGTTGGAAGTAACAAAGTCCAGGGTTTTGAGGGCTGCTGGGCTGCTATGGGCTTTGGATCTGATGGCAATGCTTATAAAAAATATAAAGCTCTTTGCGGGGGGGTGGGGGGGGGGAAATCTGTGTGCCTACCTGCAGCAAAGCCAGAAATTCAGGGGCATCTGTGGTTGCTTCTGCCTTGTCCTCACTTTGCCTTGAGGTCTTGTGGGAGAAGCAGTGAGAAGAGTTCCACTTACAGCCCAGTGAAGGATAGCCATTTTCATGTCTCGGAGCATGAGCAGGGATCTTCTGCATACGGGTAGAGCCAAGACTTGAACCTTCCTTCTCATAACCCCACAGGGATGTGTCCCCGTCTGAAAGAGAATTGCCTCCAATTTGTACAAACTGTGAATCACTCCTTGTTGCTCACCTTCATTCCCCTGTCGTGCCTTTGCAGGTTTTGTTGCCAGCTGCTAGTTTATTGCAACTGATGGACGTTAGGAAAAACTGCTGTGACTTCCTCCAGTCCCAGCTGCATCCCACGAACTGCCTTGGCATCCGCGCTTTTGCCGACGTGCACGCCTGCACCGAGCTGCTGCAGCAGGCCAACGCCTACGCAGGTGAGGAGGGGGGCCTGGGTGTGCAGCTGGCCCTGCCTCAGGTGCAGCAGCTCAGAGGCTGAGCACGTCCTGGTTGGTCTCTTCAGACTTGGGGTATCAGAACAGGAAGGGAACACTTTATTTAGTTCTGGGCTTGCAGCTTCCTGTGATGCTGCAAGTTGTGAAATGTGGTTTGGTTGCAGCAGAGCACCTCAGGAGGTAAAAAAGCCTGATCCTCTGGATCTCAGCCCACAGAACAGTTCCTGAGTGTGATCCTAACAAGCTCTTGGTGTGCCTGTTGAACAGCTTGGTGTTGGTGTGCTGGTGTCCTCCCCATGGACGCTGCCCTGGGAGAGCAGTGGGCATTTCCATTGTGGGAACAAACGGCACCAGGCAAAATTAAATCCTGTGGGTGGGAGTTGGAACACTCAGCTAAAACTGCCATGCAGATTGAGGCTCTGATCTGTGCAGCAATGGCCCCTTACCCCAAGGGAGGATAGCTCATGTTTCTTTGGGAATGGTTGTGTTTGGTTGCAGTAAGTAGGTGCAGGCAATGGCTTTCAGCATTTCTCCTGACATTGTAAAAGTAAAGCTTTTTCAGCCAGCCCCAAGCTCTGAATTCCCCAGCACTTTCCAGTCTCCTCCAGCAGAGTTGCCCTTGACCTCTGCTTGGGAGAAGCTGATAGTTTTCTCCCAGTTTGTTTCTCTGTTTTCTGATAATTTGTATAGGGACACATACACCTGCTGTTTCCCAGAGCACCTGCCCTGTCCTGCAACATTTTCCTTTTTAACAGTTTTGTCCTTAATTGGACCATAAGTAGGCTCAGTGGAATAAAAATGTATCCACTGAGTCCTCCCCTATTCTCCTGCAAATAAAACTAAAACCTTTTCAGCTGCTCTGGCTGTATTATCCCCTGGAGAAAAAGGTACCCTGGAAGGAATGGTTAATTGTATAAAAGCTTGCTTGTAATATCTCATTATCCTTGTTTCCAGGCCCTGTTTAATCTTTAACCCAACAAGCAGTGCATTCACTCTATATTTATTTGGTTGTTTGGCAATTAGAAGGTCTGCTGTGTTGTTTTATTGGCCTTCATAAGTCCCAGTTAGTACAGCAGCCCATGTAATGTTAATGGAACTCCATTAATAAAAATGCCATTAAAATTCTTTTCACTATGTTGTTTATGTAACAGCCTTAAACCAAGACAGAAGTCCCCAAGCTCAAGAGTCCATGCATGCAAGAGCTCAGCTACTTGAGAAATTCTGAGTTCTGGCCAATGGATAACTTTAGTAGGTGAAGGAGCTTTCTTGATGCAGGCACCAGGTCCATTATTAAAATCAGTAAATAGTCTCCCTTGCTTCCAACTAATAATGAGAGATCAAATACCTTTTTGCTGCCAGATGCAAGTCCAGAATGAATGAACATGAGATTTTGCCCAGAAGTCAGAGTGCATCCAGCTTATTGTGTGGGGAGTGTTTCCTGCCTCTTAAATATTTAAGGCCTAAAGAGTTCATTAGATCATAAATATATTTCCAGCATAACAGATTATTAAACTTTATCCACATGCTGCTATTTTTAATCAGAGCCTTTGGCTTGGCTGTGGGGTTTTGGTCCGCAGTAGATCAAGGAGGAGGGTGTGACTGGGGAGTGCAAGTCCAGAGCCACAGCTTTGGTGAGGGGTTGTTCAGGGGCTCCAAAAATCTCCTCTCTGGAAGTTATGCCAGCTCATGTCCCTGTGGGGCTGCTTTTTGTCAGGCAGAGCACTTTGCAGATGTGAAAACTCAAGGCAGATCTTGCTGTGGAGAGAGCTTTTTGGATATAGGAGTCTGAGATTCTCAAAGCTACAGAATTAGAACTCGAAAGAAGCTGCTTCAGATAAAGTGTCTGAGATACATGTTGCTGTAATTCAGCCAAAGATAAATGGGACTTAGCAAATGACAGGCCAGATTAAATTGGCAGTATACGTAAGAAATTCTTGCAAAACTAAAATTGCTGCAACTGGCTAATGACATATTTGACCTAGAAATTATTTTTTAGGAAGTGATTATTTCCTTTGCCTTTTAGCTAGATATACAGCTTGACAGATTTGTTCAGTCATAATTCTTCCAGTTTGGGGTTATATTCAATGAGATGCTTTTTGTTTTCAAGCGGCTCCCAGAGTTACAGTATGGAGGGATCTGGGGGCAAAAAAGGGAGAAATAGAACTTTGTACAATTGCAGGCTTAAGTGGAAAGGGGAAAACTACTGGGAAGGGGGATGCTGTGGTGGCCAGGCTATTTACTACTTTGGACATTGGCCCTTGTCTCAATTGCCACTTCTAACTGTATTTGCCACTGGAATATTCTCAGTGACTTTTCAGGAAGTTTAGTATCATTTATGAAAGTATTTTGTGGGGTTGGTGGTGCTTGAAATAACTTCAGGTTTCTTTATCCTGCTCTGAGGCTGGTTTCTGTCTGTGTTCCACCTGCAGCTGCTGTGGGTCTGCCTTGGGTGCTCAGAGCTGTGACAAGAGCTGTTCTCTGAATGCTGTGGTCCTTCCACCGACTGAAAACATGGATTTCATTATAATTTTCTGTTCCCCCTTTTCATTTGTTGAACAGAGCAGCACTTCCCTGAGGTGATGCTAGGAGAAGAATTTCTTAGCCTTAGTCTGGACCAGGTTTGCAGTTTAATATCAAGTGACAAGCTCACAGTCTCCTCTGAAGAAAAGGTACAGTAAATTGTATAGAAAGAGTGAATGTAAGAATGCTGGAATGCTTCTAGATCTTACACCAGGAACTGTGATCATGATATTCTCCTTAGGGGCCATTCTCCAACAGAGATCATGTGGAAAGGAAAATTAAAATAATGTGAATCCTAAAAATCACATAAAAATGACCTTCACTTGGTTGTTCTTTGCAGGAAGTTATGACTCTCAGATCCATATCATGCTAAAAGCCCTGGGGCTCAGAACCAACTACTTTCTCTCTCTGGAAAACTAGGAAACTCCCATCTGCTGCTGTGTAAAGTGTTTAATACCTGCTGTAAAGCCTCAAAAAAAAGTGAATTTCATTAGGCTGGGGAGTAATATTGGCTTCTGTTGCATGTTGGATAGAAAAACAAAAGGAAGCCCAGAAACAAAAGGAAGGAAGGAAATATTTTTCTAGTATCTTGTTTTTAATAAAAAAGGGGAAAAAGGCACTGGTTGATACTGTTTTTGTGGTTGAAACGTTCAGCACATCTTGTGTAGTCTGGGGTCCTGGGGTGACTAGTGTTTATGGTGCTTGGTGAACTCCAGCCCCATTCTCTGGTCTGAGTTTCTTGTATGACCTGCTGCAGGTTTCTGGGGACAGGCATGTGCCTCCAGTCCTTCAGCTCAAATTGTCGCTGTGGGGAGATTGTCAAGTCACAGAATCATTAAGGTTGGAAAAGACACTTAAGATCATTGAGTCCAACCACTAACCCAGCACTGCCAGGTCCACCACTAAGCCATGTTCCTAAATGTAAATGGTCACTTGTGAGAGGCTACAGGAGAGCGTGAGGATTGTGTGGTTTGTAACTTCAGGGCCCTTTCTGGATGCCTGCATTTGGGTGGGCTGAGGCTGGGCCTGGGCGCGGTGGTGCTGCTGGCTGTGCTGCACATCCTCGTGTGTGCTCTTCTGCAGCTCAGCCCCTCTGGGCTGCAGACACGCAGGTGCTTGGGCCCAGAGGGGCTGTAGAACTCTCCAGAAGTCCTGTCCCACACGAGGTGTGGACACAGGGATGCTCCCTGCTGGTCCTGAGCCTGCAAACTCAGAGGCTCCGGGCGCGTTTCCGCAGGCGTGGGGCTGGCGGGGGCTGCGAGGTGCCACTGGGGCAGGGCCAGGGAGGGAAACAGCAAATGGCACGAACTCACAGCAGAATCACTCTGCCTGAGCCAGGCAGCCTGCAAAGGGAAGTGCAAGTTTAGTAACCAATTTTTTCCAGTCCTGTGCAGCATTGTTCAAAAGCTTTTATTGGCCTTGCGCCCAGGGGAATCAAAATGCTCCTTCCCTCATCTGAGCTTTACACAATCAAACCCAATATTATTTAGCTGACTGTAAAAGAACTTGTAAAAGAAAAGATTGTTGAGGATGCAAGGCAGTGGAAGGAAATGTAAGCATAAGCTGCACATTCAAAACAACAGCCTTGAATAACAGGAGAGAGGCAGAAAATGGGAATGGAACATAAACATGAAATGTGCTGGAGTTCAAAGAAGTGCTGGAAATTGAGGACAGACTCATAGGCTGCTGTTTCATGTTAACTTCATGACAGACAAGCCATTTTCCTCACTTTTATTCTTCCTATTGCCTAATGTTTGAGATATATGTTATAAAACAAATTATATAAAAGTGTATATCTGTGTATACCAGTCTATACATACACACATATGTCTGTGTGTATGCATATGCAAAATACTTAATTGTCACAGCCAGATTTCACAAGTTTTCTCATTCCTCTTCTTGCTGTGTCTCATACACGTACTGTACCTGTGAGCCAGAGCGTTGCCATCCCTGGATTGCTGGGAAGTGTTAGAGCCAAGTCCTGCCAGGATCAGGGAGGGAGAATTGCCCTTGGAATGCCTCAGGAATTTGTGTGTTCTCCCCTTCCTCTGCCACCCTGCAACTAATACCAATTGGCCTAATAAAATATATCCTTATCTTCACCAATATTGGCTTATTTATACCCCTAGGCCATCAGGAGAACAAAAATTCTCTGCTAGCACAGAAATCTATTTTAATTGTCGAGTGGTGACAGCATTTCCTCATCACTCAAAGATTCTTCTCCTTTCTCTTCTGTCCCCCTGGTTGTAGCAGCCTCTGCAGCTACACAAGCCCTTTCAGAATAGGGCAGAGGTTTGTTGTCCCTGCTTGCTCTTTTTGCTAAGCTGAGTACAGTACCTGGAAGACAGTTTCATTAATGTTTTCTGTACCTGACCTAATTGGCTCTTTTTACTGTTTGCAAGCTAAAAAAAACCATATAAAAAATAATGATTTGTTATTTACTAAAGATGTATGAAGTGGAGGGACTTGAGAATGGTCTTCTGCCAACTCAGAACAGTGGCTAAAGAAATTTTTTAGAGGGTTGGGATTTTGGATTGGGGATTCTACACAGAGTCTGGTAATTGATTCATTGTCTCATGCTGCTGACATGCAGCAGAAGCTGATGCAAGGTTTGATCCTCACTCTTGGGAGTCTCTAACAAATGGATTTTTGGCTGAAGAGACTGAGAAAACATCTGGGCTTGCTCTTTCCTTAGGCAGTATGCAGAGAGGGGATATTCCAGGCTTTTACCCTTCTGCTCTATAGAGTGGGAAATTTACTTCTCCCAAGCTTGGGACTGCTCCTGCAGCCAGGCAGGTGCCAGCTGCTACCTCAGCCTGTGCCTCAGCTCTAAATCAAGCTGTGTGGGCAACTGCTTTGTCCATCCCACCCTGGCAGCAGGTCCTGCATGGCTGGAGAGTCCCGGGGGGGCGGCAGCAGCTGCTCGGGGTCTGCAGTGAGCAGGGCAGGACTGGAAACAGATGTGGCCCTTAAACAGAGATATTGCTGTCTTGGATTCAAGCCTTTTCCCCCTTCTCTGAAATTAGGAATCAGAGCCAAAGGAAGGTGCCAGAATCTGATTTTTTTAAAAAAAATATTTTTAGAGTAGGCACAGCAGGGAAGCATCAGTGCTTGCCTGACTCAGGAGTGGACTCCAGCACCGAGGAAGCAGCTTATTCCTAGTGCACATTTGCCTTACCTTTCCTTTACTGTCCTCCTGACCTGTAGCTGGGTATGTCCCAGCCCTGTGACCTGTTCTGCAGCTCAGCCTTTGTGCAGAAGAGGTTAATGAAAAGCCTGTTTGTCAGCTAAACATTTGCTTTATCCTCCTTCCACACTCATTTGCAATTAAAAAAAATCTCACAACAACCCAGTTTCTAGTTTAGAGGCCTCATAGCCAAAGTTAAAATGTTTGTTTGCTTATTTATTTTAATTTTAAAATACTTAAAGGCTCTGCAGTAGTTATTCTCCTCAGCATTGGCTGTGGTTTGATTACCCCACTCCCTGTTGTGTTGCTTAAATCCTCATTGCAGTGTCCTGAATTCCAAACAGTTCAGCAGGAACTTTGTTGGCACAGGAAATGAGGCTGGTGCTTTACTGCATTTTAAAAGTACATTGTTTAGCCTAAGAGGGAGAAACCCCTTTCTGCTCTGCATCTCCTTCATGGCAGGATGTGTCTGCCAAGGCCTCCTGCAAATACGTTTACCAGCAACAATTGAGGACTGAAAGATGGTGCCCTCATTTTTGGTTGATTTTGTCAAATTAGTGACCTTGGACCAAACAAAATGGTTTCTTGGGGAGTGATGGGAGGGATGGAAAGAAAGAAATAATTATCTGTGCAAATTGGCCTGACCATTTGGTGACCCTGGAAAGAAGCTGAAACCAAGGGTGCTTGCCTTGGCATGCTGGAGGGAAGGGCCAGGGATGCTTTTGGGGGAAGCACAGGACAGACAGGGTCTCTGCTCAGCCTCCCTGAGTAACTGGGCAGTGAGAGAGCTTGGGGAGGGTTGCCTGTAGATGTGGGTTATGTGTCAGAACTGAATTCTGTCTCTGCGGGGAAACTCCACTGCAGTGATCCAGATCCTGCTGTGCAGCATCTGAGACTGCACCAGCCCCTCTTCCTGCTCTGCTGAGTGTTTCAGGAAGCCTTTCCCGTTCCCGGTGACATTTTTAGGCCTTTATTTTGTGAGTGAGTCTCACAGTTATATAAGCACATGCATATTCATACAGGAGCCCACATAGGACGCTTCTCCCGCGCCTGTGCGTCGCCAGGGCTCTGCCCGTGGGGCTGTTTGTGAGCCCTTCGTCACGGACTCCAGCTCTGGGTGCTTTTCTCAACCAGCTGGATCTGGAAGTAAAACTAGATTTTGGTTCAGACCAGAAGCCCAGCGTGCCCTTGTTCCCCAGCTGGAGTGTCTGAGTATTTTTAGCAGTGAAATGCACGCGGTGCAGCGGCTCCATGGCTGCAGGCAGGGCTTGCCCTCTGTGTGGGGGGAGCTTGTCCTCAAGACTTCTTGGTTTCTGGGGGCTGGTGGAACTGGTGCAGTGATTAAATATGAGCATAGTGACTTTACTGTGTGGCCAGGCTCCTGGAGGAGGGAGATCTCTCTTATCAGGAGTAATTGTCGTGGCTGATTTCATGAATAATGTCCAGTGCAAATGTCAGCAGGCTCATTAAGTTTCCTGGCTGCCTTCCAGTGCTAATGTCCAAGAGGTATATGATTGTTCTGGACATGCACTTAGCTCTGGGAGTGATACAGCACATCTAGATGTGAAGCTGCTTGTTAACATGCGTGGTCAGCTCAGCTCTTTGCTCCAGTGCTGCTTGTGCTCTGTGCAGTCACAGCTTTTTCACCTGTTTGATAGAGATCTTGCACCCCCTTCCTTCAGTGCTCTAAAATCACCATGCTTCTGATTTTGGGTGGGTGACTCTGCAAGGAAGTTCTCTCTTCCCCATTTAATTGTACTTTATCTGTGTAGGTCTTTGAAGCAGTTATCTCTTGGATAAATTATGAGAAGGAATCTCGCTTAGAGCACATGGCTAAGCTGATGGAGCATGTTCGCCTGCCCCTTTTGCCCAGAGATTACCTGGTACAGGTTAGTCTGCAAAGAAGTCACTAATACTTGCACTTAGTCTGCTGGTTGCTCCTTAATCAGTGGCTTGGCTGTTTGTGTCTGAGATGGGTAATTTGGTCTGTTGCTGAGTCTGTAAACAGAAGAATAAAAGCAAAAACTGAGTGGACTCTGAAATCAATGTGTGCTTCAGAAACCTTCTTGTAAATGGGACCCGTGCTCTGCCAGGCAATGCTGAGAGCAGAGCTGCTGTCCCTCTAGGGGAAACATTGATAAGTTAATATCTTATGATTTTCCACCCTGAAAATACTGAAGTGGGGGTGTTACAAACTTGTGCAGCTTTCTTCTGTCATGCACAGGCAGAACATCATAATGGAAACACATAATGTGTGATGATTTTGGTTTAAGACGTGTACTGTGCCTACATACGGGGCTGTAGGGGAGGCACTCTGACTCAGTCTG
This sequence comes from Promerops cafer, assembly GCA_013398275.1. NCBI lineage: Eukaryota > Metazoa > Chordata > Aves > Passeriformes > Nectariniidae > Promerops > Promerops cafer. Next base: position 1,747,680 of record VZSE01013530.1, read on the forward strand.
ACTTGGAGATTGCTCTTCATAAATTAATTCCTGGGATCTGGGCCTGGATAATGAGCTGAGAATTCCCAAAGAAGGGGTTGGCATATGGGCTCTTTGACTACTATGCTTTTATCATGTCTAAAAAAATCAATACAATTGGTATAAAATTGGTATTCACAAGATGAACCCATCATAGTTTTGGTTTTCTTTCATCTGTATCTTCTGATGGAATAAAAGATACTGCCTCTCCTTAAAAATTCTGACTCAGATAAAAGAAATCACTTACTTTGTATCCAGACTCCTGACGAATTCTCCTCTGCTGCCTCAGCTGTTTGGCAGAGGGTGATAAAATACTTCTTGTGAGTGATCTTGGAAAAAAGTGAGAAGCTTGGATGTTACTGCATGTGCTTCTTTGGGAAGAGCTGGAAGTCTGTGTTTGTCTCCTGAATTTTTTTTTTTTAAATATATGTACATTGGAAGGGAAATTCCAGCTTACATGTTCTTTCCACAAAGCTCCTTGTGACCTGTGCCAGTGTAAATGATCTTTGTTGTGTGTGCATGTTCTCAGACAGTCGAAGAAGAAGCTTTAATCAAGAATAACAACACCTGTAAAGACTTCCTTATCGAAGCCATGAAATATCATTTGCTTCCTCTGGATCAAAGGCAACTAATAAAGAATCCCAGGACAAAGCCAAGGACTCCCGTTAGCTTGCCAAAGGTAAGCTGAGCTTGTCACTTTGTGTCACCTCACCCCTGTTCCTGGTGGCATTTTCAGTCTTTTGACAGGAGCTTGAGAACTTGCCGGGTTACCTTTTACTAACTCAGTGGCTGTGCTTGGAAGTGTTTCACTCCCTCTTCTGGCATTGCCTCTGCCCAGCAAGGAAACATAATTAAGTTGGATAAACTTAGATAAACCCTTAGAGGAAGGAGTATCTCTGCTCTTGAAACGTTTTGTCAGCCTCAAGTGGTTTGGTGGCTGGCTGAGCTGTGGAGTGGCTGCTGGAGTGCTGGGAGGGCTGGCTGAGGTTGCTGCTGCCTGGTAAGAGTGTCGTGGAGCCCCGCAGAGGAGGGTCACAGTAGGTGTCTCTTCGTTTCCTGTATCCATAATCAGAAGCCAGGAAGGCAGGAAACAGCAGCACCCAGCCCCGTGGGCAGGAAGTCTGAAGAGAATTTCAATAGACTCCAAGCAGCAACTGAATAAATAATCCTTGTTACTCCCCACGTTCATCCCGCAGGCGTGTGATGCTCCGGCCACCACTTTATTAGTGAAGAGAAAAACGGCCACAGGAACCTTTCCCTGTGCCCCAGAGATAAACACTGTTTGGCACAATGTCTCAGCAGACTGCCACTGAAGCTGCTAGTAAGCATTTGGAGATTCCAAGACATCAAGCCCACAGTGTTATTTTCCAAGCACAAACAATGATGAGGTTGCTTTGTGGGATGGTGTATGAGATCTGTGCTGTTTCTGATATTTGGATACTGGATTGTCCATTGAGAAATCGTGGTTTTGCAGCATGTGGCAGCGTGTGTTAGTGTCTTTTCTGCCTGCTGTTGCTGAGATGAAGTTGGTAGAACACAGCTTTGGGAGTATCATGAAGGGCTGACATGACCCTTTTTCAAGGACTAAAGTAGTTAAGGATGAAAGGAACAACAAATCAGTGAGTTCAGAGGTTCTCAACATCTTTTATAGCATGACCTGTGAGTACAAACCCAAATCTTCTGCAGGTCTCTCCTCCCTTCTTTCGAACTGTGAAGAAAGGGAAGGAGGTGATGATCTTTCAGCAATCCTGTTACTGAGAAACTTTCATCTGGCCTGTTGGTCCTGCTGATGAGGGATTACTGTCTGCTGTGAAATCCCTTAATTCTGTAATCACGTGAAGCCCTGCAGCTTGCTGTGGGAGACTGTTACACAACTAGTAGTCGGGCTGTTAATTTAGACTCAATTTGGTTTCTAATATCATGTTCTCATCTTTGTAGATCAAACAGGCCCCTATTTCCATGCTCTTCAAATTCTTTGAATTGCTGTCTAGCTCTCTACTTTTAAAGAAACGCTGCTTGGAGTTGTGTTTGTTATCCAAGTGACCTCTAGTGATGATCTTATCCCCTCAGCTACTCCCAGCTGCCTTGCAGAGGCTAAAGCCAGTTTTCCAACTACTCTTTACCTATATTTGAAACCCCATTATCTTGTCTCTAGCTCCTTGGCCTTGTAAAAATCAGATTGTCTTGGGTGATGTTTGTCCCACTGATTTGCTGTGATAAGTGGAGCAAATCCTCCCTCTTGATGGCTGTGGAGGGTTGAATGAAATGTGTGCTGACCAAAGTGCAGGTCCAGCTGCTTGCCAGTGCAGGTGTTTTGGGGGCTGGCTGCCTGTGCAGGTGTTGGTTTGCAGTGCCCAGCTGGGGCTCAGAGCCGTGGGCACCCTTGAGCGCAGAGCTGCAGGCTCCTGGCACCTGTGTCCGTGGGGAGTTTGTCTTCTGGCAGCAGATAGGGCAGATTTGGGAAGGACCACACCGCATGCTGCCTAGATCTTCTGGTCTTCTCACTTTCTCACCAGTGTCCACCCCTTGCTGTTGCTGGTAGTGGAGTCTGGGGCTGGATGAACCCTTAGCCTGACCCAGCAGAGTGGTTCTTCCGCTCCTGAGGTTGCCCTTGACCACCTTGACATAGCTCTTCCCTACCTGTAAGGAATTCAGGGTTTACTTCCTGCATTTCCTTCAATACCTATGGCAGCCAAAAGCCTTAATGAAGCTGACAAATCACATCCTTCAGCAGCCCTGACCCCCCAGGTCGGAACAGTTCTGGTGATTTCCCTGAGTGTCACCTTCCCTGCAGGTGGCACCTCAGCTGTCATGTTTTATTTGCTAAGTGGCATTGATTATTTTTAGCACCACCATGGAGATAATGACTAAACAGTGGGCCGCCAGTGGAAATTATGCTGGAATCTTCTTCACTTAAAAATACTTTTGCAGTGAGTCTTGGGTATGCCATGGTGCCAAAAGGTTTTGTATTTCAAGGAGAAATTGGGCAAGTTGCCCACCTAGGACACAGTGAGGAAGGGTAAATGGGGTGGCCATAATTAGCATGCATTAAATTGGAGAGAAATTTTTCCCCCTTGAAATATAATTGCCTGAAATAAGTGTCCCTGCAGAGGCTTCTAGCTGGCCTTCAGGACATGTTTTGGCAGCTGCTCTTGCTCAGGTTGTGGTGATGGTTTCTCTGCAGAGAGCAGCTGCCTAAGGTCATGTCTGAGGTTTTCTAGCTCTTCTCTTCCCTCTGCAGGTGATGATTGTGGTGGGTGGGCAAGCACCCAAAGCCATTCGCAGTGTGGAGTGCTATGATTTTGAGGAGGAGCGGTGGGATCAGGTTGCTGAGCTTCCCTCACGGAGATGCAGAGCAGGTAAAGGGAACTTTTGCTGCAACCTTCTTTGTTTCCCTAATGCAGCCCTTCAGCACTGGATGGGTGTCCTTAGTCCTCCCTTTAGCTTCCTCTGTGCCCTGACCTCAAGCAGCTCTTTCTTTTTGCCATGCCTTCCTCTTCTTTCCCTACAGACATCTTTCCCTTCTTGTTCAGTTGGATGTCCTGCTCTCTAGTGGGGTTGCTCCTGCCTGAAGCCCTCCCACTGTCTCCCCTTCATAATTTCTGTCTCCTGGCTGTTCCTCCATCAGTGGTTTCCCCTCCTCCTCCCCTGTTGGTGTCTTGGCAGCCCACAGGGGTCCAGTTTTTCTTGCTGGTTTCCTAGTGAAAATCAAAGGAGCTGAGTCAGTCCCTCTTGGTGCGGAGGAGTGGGTGATGGAGAGCAGATCTTTAAGTTGGGAGTGTTCCTCTGAAAACATCTGACAGGGCTGTGAATGTGCCTCACCATTTGGTGCTCCCTCTGGCTCACAGAGTTACTCATTCAGGTGTGAACTCCATCTGTGCCTCATGCTGCCATGTTTTCACGTGCATTTCACCTCCCATATGACACGCGTGTTTTATCATGCTCGGCTTCAACACCGTTAACCTGCAGAAAACACCAAAGCCTTGCCCGTGTTCTGCTCTGCCCGGCTGCCTTTCACAGCCTGGCAGGCGAGCAGGATCTAGACAGGTCCTACTCGCTCGCCACAGAGTTTGCTGTAAAACCCCTCTCCTCTTCCCCCAGGGGTGGTGTTCATGGCTGGCAACGTCTATGCCGTGGGGGGCTTCAACGGGTCGCTGCGGGTGCGCACGGTGGACGTGTACGACGGCGTGAAGGACCAGTGGACGTCCATAGCCAGCATGCAGGAGCGGCGCAGCACGCTGGGCGCCGCCGTGCTCAACGACCTCCTCTACGCCGTGGGCGGCTTTGATGGCAGCACTGGTAGGTGACTGGGCAAAAACCAGGCAGTGCCTGACCTGACAAAAGTGCTTTCAGGGGCCCTGCAGAGATTGCAGAGCTTTGGAGCTGCTCCTGTGCCCTTCCTCTATGGTTCTTTAGAGAAGGAGCCAGAAATGGGGTTTGGTGTGTAACTACCCACCTGCGTGCTCTGACCTGTCAGTAATTGCAGAGAATCTCACCATTATTATTTTCTTTAGTGATACAGTTCTTTCAGCCTCATTCTCTGTACGATTATGCTCTTTCTGGGCTGAAAAGGGATTTTTCCTTGTTTCAGTTAAATTTTTCATAGCAATATGAATAAAATACTAGCAAGGAATCTTACAGGGTGTGCGTGCCTGGGATTTATCTTGGCATAGCTGTGTGTTTAGATTCACACCTCTGCCTCTGCTGTAAAGCTCTGCCACTTGGTTAAGCCCAGAACTAACTACTGCAACAGGGTCTGGGGGAATATTTAAACCTTTGCATGGATGTTTTGCAATGCTTGAAAGGATGTGGGGCTTTTGGGCTTGGAATTTGGACTCTGCTCACCTTGGGAGGCAGCAGTCCCAGGGCAGGGATGATGGGGTAACAATTTTCCCAGCCACTGAAGAAGTGGCATTGACATGCTGGTCCCAGCCTGAAAGGCAAGGGATTAGGAAGTGGGATTGCAGGAGCATGGTGGGAATTATGGGCTTGGGAGGAGGTGGAAGGCAGATAAAGTGCAACACCAATCTTTTTTTCTTCTCTTTTTTTTTAATTAGAAAACCTGTGTATCCCCTTTTTAACTAGGTCTGGCATCAGTTGAGGCCTATAGCTATAAAACCAATGAGTGGTTTTTTGTGGCTCCCATGAACACAAGAAGAAGCAGTGTTGGAGTTGGAGTTGTGGAGGGTAAGAAAATCAGCAGCCATTTCCATCAAGCAAATGTTACTGTGTCAAGCAGAAGCCCAAATGGTTAAATGCAGTAGGAGGGAATGGCAAGAACTGTTCCCTACACCGGTTGGGGAAGATTGATTTTATATGATGTAATTGCTGCAGCTTTTTCCATTCTCCTCTTTATCTTGGTGAAAAATCATGCGTAGCTTTCCAGGAGCCTCAAACCTGTGTCAGACCAGCCCATGCCTCCTGTGAATGCAATTAGGTGTGTGCAGGTTTCTTTGAGTCCAAATTCCTCCTGGGCTGCTTCTGGCTGGTGAAAGCCAGCGCTGCTGTGCAGTGGATGCTGTTGCTGCCGGCAGACGCTGCGTGGATGGAATACCCATCACGGAAAATCTGCTCAGCCAGAGAAACAGGAACAGAGTTTGTCCCACAGCCCCAAGCTGGTGGTTTGGCAGGAATACTAAAACCTGTGTTTATTGACATCAGCACAGCTCTGCTGAGGTTCCTAAACGAGCAGGGGCTGACGATAGCAAAGGCTGCAGCAGCTCGGAGCGAGGTGGGAGGCCTGGGAGGATGGTGCAGCTGCTGGCACCTCTGTGTCAGCACCAAACTTGAGGGAGCTGGAACTGAGCAGCTTGGTTTGGACTCAGGAGAATGAAAAGTTTAAGTAGGAGCCATTTCTTCTATTCTGAAGCTAGTGAAAGGCTTTATTTGAACTTGTCTTTATTGTGGCATAGCACTTTCCAGTTAGTGCAGTGCAGAGCAGCTTTGGCACCAGCCTTATTATAAACCATATAAACTTATTATAAACTATATAAACCAGGCTTTACAGTGCTTTGGTTTGACCTTTTTGAGTGGGAAGTACATGGAATATGTTAATGTACATGAAATGTGGTCATGTGAAAAGAAGAAGGGAGATAAAGTCAGAATAAATAGTGGTCATTAACTTAAATTTGCATATTTAGGAAGCACCTCTTTCAAAATTGGCCCATGCTTGGGAAGTGCTGGGCTGCTGTCAGTCACTGGAATTTATTCAAGTGGCTTGAATGCAGAAAAAGTATTAAAAGTATTTAAAGTATTACAGACCTGAGAGATGTATTTCTATGGACAGATTTTCTAGTGGAGACTCCTGAAATCCTTTTCCTTTGCTTTGTTTGAAAGCACAAATAAGTGTTGCAGGTGTTGGAGTCCATGATAAAAATAATGAGGGCATGTGATGGGCATAAGAGCTGATCATACTGGTGTAGGGAACAAGCTGCAGCCTGCAGTTAATCCAGAGGGTTCATCTGAATGTGACAAAAATTGATCTGAGGATTTGAAATATACTGAAAATACCTAATAATCTATGCCAGCCAGGGAAATTGATCTTGTCTTGCTTGGACTGGCACTCTTGCCTGATACATTGACAAATACCAGGCAGGACCAACAGCACAAATAAGAGTTTGAAATGTTCCTAGAGACAGGAAGATGCAGAAGGAGGCCATGAGTGGGCCTGAGGGAGAATGAAAAGAGCCAGCCTGTTCTTGGAGCCTTGCAAACATCCAGGAACAGGAGGATGCAAAAGCCTAAGGCTGAAGATAACTGCTGGTGGGAGTCTTGTGCATGCAAAGAATTGCACAGCTCATTCATGGCCAAGCTCTGCTGTCATGGATTGAGAATTGATATTATTTCTAGGTTTTGTACAAAAATTTAGGGTAGAATTTTCCTACATATTTGTTGAGCTTTTTTTATTGTTGTTAACTGTAGCATCTAGGAGACCTGGACTTGAACTAGAATGCCTTGTGCTGGCTGCTTTAGTAAGAAGAATCCTTCTCTGCCCAGAGAACTAACTGCCTAAATGCAAAACAAGCTGATAGATGATACAGGGAGACAAGGGGAGAGGATCAGTCAGGCCTGGGAACAGAGGACACAGTAGAGCCTCAGCCTTGTTTCATGTATGATGCAGTCCCATGGTAACTGTGCTTCTCTGGTCTCAGTAAGTGTGTGTTTCTCAGCTTTCAGTGAGTTGAGGTATGGAGGGACACCCCAGAGACCCTCACAACACAGTGTATCCTGTGCTGTCAGCACTGGGCACGAGTGACCAGCTGGCCTCAGCTGTGCTCACAGCATCTCTGCGTTCCAATTTGGCCCAAGTTCTACAAAATCAGGTCTGGGTTTCTTTGCAGGTATTATATTATTGTAAGAAGCTATTTCATATGTATTGCTCATGTGGTCCTGTAATTAATGCGCAGTGACAGCCTTTGACAGCACACCTGAACAGGGGAACCCTGCATCAACAGAACATGTTTTGATAATCCCTCTTCTCCTGGGCCAACAAGGAATTTGGAAAACCCTCTGGGCTGTTGCCTTCTGATTAAGCTGTGGTGGTGTGTCCTTGAGCTGCTGACAGTTTAACAGCTTTACAAACAGTCGCTCCAGATCCCTCTGCTGGGCTTTTCCCCGGACATCCCGGCCGGGTTAGGCGTGTCCCCGCGGGCAGGGTCTGTCCCCGCGGGCAGGGTCTGTCCCCCGGGGTGTGGCTGTCCGTGAGCCGCGGCTGTGTCTGTTCCAGGGAAGCTCTACGCCGTGGGGGGCTACGACGGCGCGTCGCGGCAGTGCCTGAGCACGGTGGAGCAGTACAACCCCGCCACCAACGAGTGGACCTACGTGGCTGACATGAGCACGCGGCGCAGCGGGGCAGGTACTGCTCAGCACGGGCACCCCTTCTCTGCTCACAGACACGGAGGAAAAGTGGGGTTCAGCACTGCTGGGCTTGCAAGTGTGACATCTTATATACCCCCCTTCCCGTGAGGGGTGAAAACGTAACGGCTTGGAATCTCTCAGCAGCTCTCCTGACTTTGACAAAATCTGCCAGATTGAGATTGATTTCTGGATTAATGAAATAATGTTCGGTGTCTCTAAGTAGCCCTGCTAACAGATGCATCTCACTTGCAAGCAAAGAGTTCTCGTTCCAAATCGCCAGCTGCAGACACAGCTGGGCATGTGAAAGCCAAGCTGCACCTCCCTCTCCCCTATCATTGTAGGGTTTTAGATGAATTTTCATTTTGGATCTTCCTGCAAGCACCAGTGGGAGGTTTGCAACACAAACCGCATCTGTACATTGGGTGATGTGTAGGATAACAAAATTCATCTCAGACTGTCCCTGTACAACCCCTGTCCCCATCTAGTTTTTAGTTTGTTTTTTTGTTGGCTAGAGTTGGTGATCTGAAGGATTAAAGGAAAGGGCCTGTTGTAAAAGGATTGGATTCTAGTCTTCATGGTTTCTAATTTCCTACATGATCTTGGGCCAGGTAGCAATTAGTCTTCTCTGTGATTGTTCCTCTCTGAAAGGGATAAGAGCTCCTATCCACTGCATTTAAAATCATCTTCAGGTGAATGGGAATTTGTCAGTGTTAGTCCCAATGCTCAGTGTCTGCCGTGGGTCCTCCCTGCTGTTAAATTGTTACCCACGAGCAATTCTGGGGGCTGCTCTTCGGGGCTGAAATGACCCTGCAGGTTAAGCTGTGGTGGGAGTTCCCTTTTGAGCTGGGCAGGTTGAGGCTGCTCTCTACACCCTGTCTCTCTTTCCTCACTCCAGTATCTTTTCTGTAGCTCCAGGTGAGGCAAATATGGACACACTGTTGGTTTGAGTTCTGTTGAAGAGTTTTGTAGTATCTGCTTGATGCTTAAACCTAGTCCAGTGCAGCCTTCCAGGAGAGCAGAATGAGTATCTCCTATTGCTGGCAGTGTGTTGAAGTAGCAAGAATTTTGTGCCTGTAGTGAAATGGATTTTAGTGAGTTGTCTTTGTTGGAAACACCCTGTTTCTCCATTGTTAGTCCTTTGTTAGGAATGCTCGTACTCCCCTACCAAATTTCTTTGCAGTTTTCTGTTTCCCATCTGAAAGCTGAGCTCCCCAGGCTCAGCTCAGCAGGGACTGGAGGGGACTGCCCAGGGCCACTGGCCACCAGCGGTGCTGCAGCACGATCTGCTGCGCAGCTCCAGAATGACACCGTGCTCTGCGCCGCCGTCCCCGTGCTGACACCTAGTGGGGGCGAGGACAGGTGTCCCCAAGTCCCCGGAGCCTCCCCAAGTCCCTGGAGGCGCTGGGGCTGTGGAGATGTGCAGGTGCTGCCCAGGTTTTGTAGAATCATACATTTTTTTAGATTGGAAAAGACCTTTAAGGTCATCAGGTCCCACCGTTAACCCAGCACTGCCATGTTCACTGCTAAACCACGTCCCCAAGTGCCACATCTGCACATTTTTTGAACACTCCCAGGGTTTGCTGGGCCAGCTGGGGGGTTCACTTCCCCTGCTGGCAGGGATGTCCTGTCCCTGCGTGCTCTGTCTCACTGCACAAGGAGGCAGTTTCATGTGAAAACGCTTGAGTGTTTCCGACTCTCACTCTCTTACTTGCTAAATTGGTTTACTCGTTAAATTATTTCTGACAAGTATAAAATTTCTGTTAACAGCTGAGTATAGTCAAATGCTGAGGTGCTGCACACCCAGGCTGCTGGGCTCAGATGCAGTTAAGTGACTTTCCATTTCCCAGTGAACTGGGAGGCACCTGCTACAGCTCAGGAGCCAGGGTACACATTTGGATGTGTTCTGCTCTTCCCAAGTTGTGCATGTTGGAGGACTTCAACCACACCAAGGATGTGACCCAGTAAGGTGGATATTTATGGCAGATAGAGATTAATTGTATGTTTGCCATAGGTGAACCATGAATCCCAATGTCATATTAGGATTTCAGCACCTCTTGGTACAGTGAGAGACGGCTGGTCAAAACCAAACCCAGCAGCAGCAAGCTAAGATAATTTGGAGAAGGGAGAGGTGACAGTGGTAGACCTATGTACCTGTCCCCAGATGGGGATGCTCCTGGTAGAGCTGCTGAGCCTGGGTGGTGCCTGTTCTCTGTCTCAGCAGCTGTTCCTGTCCTCTCCTTTCCTCACCAGGACAGATGCTTGCACAGGGACCAAGTCAAAAACCTGTTGGTATCAGGCTGGCAGGGCCCCTCTCCTCCCTGCACACTGGTTAATGCCCATGGTTGAAATGATGTGATTCAGATCTGTTTCTGTTTTACTAACATCCCACCTTGTTAATTTTAATAGAGCCCTTTGAACCTATTAACGAAGATATGTTGCTGGAAGTTTTAACTCTCTCGGATTGGTGAACATTTTAATTAACTAATTTACTTAATATTAGGCAGAAGTAGATTTAAGATCCCTGTAATTCCCAGAGATTTGGCCAGGGACCTTCAATAATGGCTGAGAAGGTGGCATTGGAGGCACCTTGTCTGTGCCAAGTGCTGCCAGGTTTTGGGGTGGGAGTGGGAGGAGAGGAACCAAGTGGCAGCTTCAAGAGCTGCAAGTTGTTGAGGAGAGGAAGACCATCCAAGGGATGAAGTCATGTGGCAGAATGGCAGCAGGAAAAACAAAAGTAGAGTCTGGAAAGGGGGAATCAGGCTCAAAGCAGAGGGTCCCACAGCAGAAAATATCATGCAGATGGAAACGAGGTGGGGTGGGAGTCAGAGAGCAAGTCAGTGCAAAGAGATGGAATAAAGGCAGAGGAATGTCATGGGACTAGACTGCTGATCTTGGGTAGCCTGGCAGCTTCCTAAGAGGGGACATCTGCCAGGCGTTACTGTGCAGGTTGCTGTAGTGCCACGGGGTGGGTGGGTGCACAGCTGACTATGTGCCTGGTGATCTTGATGCACATGTGGCCCATGTTTTTGGAAGTGCCTTGGAGAGGCCAAGGCCATGCCCAGTAGGAGAAGCAGGGACGTGCAGCCCTGTCCCTGTGCTGTGGCTGACCTGGCTGTGCTCGGCAGGTGTCGGTGTGCTCAGCGGGCTGCTCTACGCCACCGGGGGCCACGACGGGCCCTTGGTGAGGAAGAGTGTGGAAGTCTATGACCCAGGGACAAACACCTGGAAGCAAGTAGCAGACATGAATATGTGTAGAAGAAATGCAGGTAACCACGATAAGCCTTTCTGTGGTGGTTGGCTCAGTTGTCTGTGTGCGGTTTTTAATGCAACTCGTGTGCTCGTGGTGTATGTGATCAGTGTTGTAAAGGATAAAAATGGGAGTGGAGGGATCTGCTTGGGAGTGAATTGGAATGTGGCAGCAGCGTGCTGTGGGGGATGAGTTAGCCCATGTCTCACCATCTGTGCTCTGCTTTGAGGTGTGTGTGCGGTGAATGGTCTCCTCTACGTGGTGGGAGGCGATGATGGCTCCTGCAATTTGGCCTCGGTGGAGTACTACAACCCCAGCACAGACAAGTGGACGTTGTTGCCAACCAGCATGAGCACAGGGAGGAGTTATGCAGGTAAACAGGCAGTGGGAGAGTGGGCAGCAGTGGGTCATCTGTAAACTTGAGTGCTGTGCCCCCTGAAGCTTTAATTTTACTTTTTTGGTATGTTTTATGTTGATTTCAGTAGAAGAAACTTTCACAGAAGTGGTAGACACATCCCTCGTTGCTGGCCTTTGGCTTTGCAGGATGATTGTAGCCACGTGGCAACCCAGGAGCTGCTCCTACCATAACTGTGTCTATCTGTTCTTGCAACAGGTGTGGCAGTGATTCACAAACCCTTGTGACACACGATCAGGCCAGTGTGAGGAGCAGAAGTGAAGTGGATCCAGCTAGATGGTGTTGGGAAGATGACTGACCTCTGACTTGACCCATCTCATTGCTGTTAATGTCTTAGCATGACACGTGATACGTTGCAAGCATCATCCACTCTGCAGTGGATTGCATAGCCAAGTGAAAATCCCTCTGGGGACATGTTCCATGCTAGACACGAGGTGTTGCTTGTTATCTGTGGTGCAATCAACTGTTCTTCTCGATGGCATGTGTCCTGAGATAAACACTGTGCTTGGACTGCGGGCACGGAATTTCTTGTGTGAAACAAAACTGCTACGTTTGGGCATGTGAGTAAAAACGAACGTTTCTGGATTTCTTCCCTACTGATGCTCCGTGCACATTGTTGGTTGAACTACTTACTCACTGTGCCTGGAGGGTGGACTTTAACACTGGCAGGGGAAACTTCTGAGTTCCAACAGAGAAAAACAGCAGAAATGAACTGGAGCAGGGTGGTCTGGCTCGAGCGTGACGCTGTCTCAGTCATACGTTTGTACATGCCGCTGGACTGCTGTGTGTATCCCTGACATGCTTGTGGAAATAAACACCATGTGGTTTTTCTACTTGCCATGAATGCTGTGTGCTGTGCGTGATGGGACCTGCTGGGCAGTGCCTTCCCCGGGGCTGAGGTCTCAGCACCTGAGCCACACGAAACTTCACAGCCCCACACAACACATGCTGCTCCGACGGGGTTTATTGCTCCTGTGAAACAAATGTTGCTTGAACAGAAAATGTTCCCAACCCACACATTTCAGCTGTGCTGAAAGCTTCAGTTCTAGCTCTGTCCAGCATCTCAATGCCATTTCATAACAGAGCATTTAGATGTTAAAAAATACCTTATGGTGCCATTAATGTAGAGACATTCCATACAGCGAGAGCCCTCTGACACCCAAGCAGGGATTAATGAGCCAAGTAAAATACCTGCAGTGTTTTAATGCTCCCAGAGCATGGAGATTAACTAATCACTGTCACTGTAATTGCTGTTTTAGTCCTGCCCTTACTGAAAGCATTCCTCTATTAGTATGAAGAACTCATAAGATTATTCAAAACAGACAAATCTAGATCCAGATGTAAGGGACCTGTCTTGCTTATATACCAAATTCTTAAAGTTTTCTGTTTAAAAACATGTTTGACTTGAAAATACCTTTTTGTGTCTCCCTATGAGCTCTGGCACGCTTCTGCATACAGAGGTGAGCTCCCAAAAGCTCCCCAGCTAAAGGGAACTAGTGAAGAAAAATATTTTCTCTACTCTTTCTCTTGTTGTTTGGGGTTTTTCAGTTTTGTTTTCCCCTTGTAGATCAGCTGAAGCTTTTTGATGTGGGCAGCTGTCCAGTGTTCTTATGCTGGTTTCTGTCTCCATAGATCTGCTCTGTGTGACCTTTGACAGTAGAAAAGAAAAATACTTAAAAATTTATTTCAGACGGATCTAAGCATCATCTTGTGCTGCTTTTGTAGAGGAGTGGGTTACTTCTATAAATATGTAGTCTTTGGTGTTTGAGTTGACACAGTCCTTGTGAGATGGGTGCCTGTTCACTGTGGGGAAAACAGCCCCTGCCCGTGTTGTGTCACTGCCCTGCAGAGGGGAATGGGAGGTAGCTCCCACTCCTCTTTGGATGTTCTTGCTTTTACAAGCAAGGGCAAACTGCCTAAAGAAAAGGCATTACTACTCTTTATGTCTACCCTTCCACTGTATGTGAGCTCAGAGGTCTTGAAAACAGTAATTAAAAAAAAATTAGTCTTTTCCATAATGCCCTTTAAACCTTTTGCTTTGAGTTTTCCAATCTGCAGCGAAACGTGCCAAAATAATAGTGTGACAGGCTGCTGTCCTGTGAGGTGTTGCTTACTGCAAAAGCCATCGAGGCTGGTAGGAATGTGCCCTGGTAGGAATGTATATCCCAGCAGGAATGCTTCCCTGACTGCAGCTGCCTTCGGATCAGAGTCCTGACATGCACCTTTGTGGTGGCATAAGGAAGGTGATGAGGCCTCAGCTGGGACAGACTTGAATTCACTGGCCCAAAAGGTGGTTCCCTTCCATGCAGCCTGGGAATAAAGGATAAAATGGGACAGACAAAGCATTTCAGTCCGAGGTAGCATCTCTTGTTAGGCAGAGGTGACTGGACAAGGCTGGACAAGCATTTGGGCACTCGTGGCCCTCGTTAGGTCTGGTATAGACATAAAGCTAAATAAACTCCTCTATAAGCTACTGTACAGCCCAACTGCAGCTCAACAGCTGGGAACAGTTCCCAGCCAACATTCTCACACCTCTGGCTTCACTGGAGTAAAGGCAAATGTTATCCAGAGACTATGAGTTTATGTGGGCTGGAGATAAGAATTGGTAGGTACAGCTAGAGAGGTGCAAGGTTGCAATTTGCTGTGTTTGTCAGATGTGTGAAGTGGGTATACCTGGAGGTGGGATAATTTTATCCCCTGCTATCCATCTGTTCATAAACCTTCCTTGCTTGCAAAAACAGGTCTTGGTGGTTCTCTGCTCTTGTAGAATGGCTCTTCTGCCCAGTGCTGGCCCAGAGCTGTGGCATGCTGGACAGGGCTAGGACTCACAGCCCTTGCCAGGGACGAGTGATGCTGATCCCAGCTCAGGCAGTTCTCCTCGATGGCAAGTGACATGTTTCCTGCCTTCCTTCCCAAATTGCAGTGTTATGCAAGTCAAGTGACCTCGTTTTCCAGCTATGCAATACGAACAACTGTAACATGTGATGAACCAGCTGTATCCCCCCACCCCCAAAATGCTTTTGGAATTTGTCTTGTGGTTTCGTGTTTGTATTGTTCATTTTGAGCACCTGAGCCAGATCCTTTACAGATTGCCTTTTTCTAGGACTGAAAACGTAGCATTAGCACTAACAAATTTTACTGTAAATATTTTTATAAGACAATTTAAAATAATTTTTGGATTGCTTTTTATGGTCTTCAATGACATTTCTGGATCTAATTAGTGCACTCCAGTGTGGTTTTTGCTGGCTGTGGTGTAGGTGTGACTCTGTATGTTCTCTGCACAAGAAATGCTGTGTTGTAAGAAACATCTGAGATAGCTATTGTGTTGGTTTTAATGTTAGAAGGACAGCATTGGGCTCCACATTATGAGATAAATTCAAACCCATTACCTCAGCCACCAGTAGGCTCTTAGATTATTGGTTATTTTACAACGATTTCAATACCCTGATTTAATTTCCTTGTGCCATGAGTTTGGTTCCTGGGTAGTTTGGGGGACAAGCTGTCACTTGGTGGTTCTGTTTCTTGGCTCCTGCATGAACTGCTTGAAGATAGAGATACTCTGCCCACAACAGCCTGGGCACAACCCCCCAGGGTTGCTAAAATCAGACCAATTATTGCAGGAGTTTTAGTAAAAGCTTTACAGACTGAACTTGGACCTCTTCCTCATGTTGGTCCTTTGTGAATATGAACACTTTCCTCAGCTCCTTCTGTTGTAATCTCTTTTTGGGGTCACCCTATGCTTGACCCCTGTGGGACTCTGGCCTTGGGTTTCCTAAAGGGGGCTTTGCTCTTGCAGAAAAGCACCCCGGGATGAGCCCCAACCCCAACAGCACCATGTGTGGTGCACACCCTGCTGGGCTTGCAATGCAGGGCAGACTTGCCTCAAGCAATCTGTTGTTTGAACAAGTTTGAATAAAGTCCATCTTTTCCATTGGTGCCTAGCAGATAAATTGGGGGCGATTAAAATCAATTTTCAGTTCATTCAGTTTATCCAAACCGTGTCTTTTTATGGATGTGTACAACAAGTAATTACCATAAATACACTTGGCAGCGTTTGCATGTCACCACCATGAAAGCTTAATACTGTTCTCTGGTTTACATGGTTTGGAGACCAAAATCCTTAATATCCAGCAAGGTGTGATGCCTGTTCATCGAGCCAAGGTGGTGGCTCAACAGATAAATGCTGTTCATCGAGCTGCTGGGATGGTTCAAGATGAATGCAGCTCAGTCTTAACCTTTGGGATTCATTATTCATATATTATCAAAGCAGTTTCCCCCTTTGCCCACATCTTGCCCAAAAATCACTTTCATGTGAGCATAATTTTTTGCTCAAAGCTGCAGTGTTTGGGAGTGTGCTAGACATTATGGTCTGAATATGGGCTCATTTACTTTTTTTCATCTGCCCTTATCTTTGTTTATGGGTTTATAAATTATTTTCCTCTACAGTGACAATAAATAAATAAATATTGATAATTTTAATTTGTATATTTTATGTATAAAGGCCCTCAAGGGTAATGAATGATTGTGAAATAATTTACCTGGGTGTGAAATTTTTTGGTTTTGTAAACCAGACTACTTTGGTTCGGTAGCTGACAGTATACTGTAACAAGTTGGTTGACTGTTTAAGCTCATTTTTTAACTTAAACATTTTTTTTGCATGAGTGTGGAGGACAAAGGACTTTGCAAAGTAATTTTCTTGACAGCTGTCTTGTCCAGTGCGATGAACAACTCAAGAAGCCTTCTTCACTGACATACTTATATTATGGAAGAAAATCACACTGTAGTTCCCTGTCATTTAATTTGAATAAAAACT
The DNA here is from genome assembly GCA_013398275.1 of Promerops cafer. Lineage (NCBI taxonomy): Eukaryota > Metazoa > Chordata > Aves > Passeriformes > Nectariniidae > Promerops > Promerops cafer. The sequence continues at coordinate 1,764,030 of VZSE01013530.1, forward strand.
GGACTAATGAAACTTTTCTGGGTCTGTTTTGACTTCATTGGCTTCTGACAATGAGGGACAATCTCATCACTCCACATGTCTTTATTTGTCCCCTCTAATCACAGCAGGTACCAGCCCTGGGCTTACTCTGCCCCTTGGTAGTGGCACTCACGTGCTGATGCTGAGATGCTGCCCTGATGCCAAGCTGTGATGCTGTCCCAGACTCTGCTCTGCTCCTTTTCCAAGGGAGGTTAAAAGCATTTCTCTTGGGGGTGGGGAAGCCCTTGGTTCAGGGCATTGTTGGCAGAAGACAGAACCTTTTAGGGAATGCAGCTGGGAAGAGACAAAATGCAAAAAATGAGAGTTTAGCACCTAGGGCTCAATATTTCTTAATAACACCATAAAGTAACACAGTAACCAAGTCACCAACTCATTCTGCCTTATGCTCACAAAACATTTCACTGAGCTCTTTGGTTTTCCAGAAATGCTCCTTGTGTCTCCCTCATCTGTTAATACCAACATATGACATCAAATTTACCATGTGGGATCCTGAAATTTAATTACCTGATACACAGATAATGAATGACATATTGTGGGTTGCTCTATGCAGCTGGGGGACTTTGCAATTATTCCTTATTTCATTTCAAAATTATTTTTCTCGTGTGCAGCTGGCTCCTTTTTATTCATGTTTAAACTGCTATATCTAATGAATCTATGAACCTGCAGCCAAAGAAAAGCCTTGGCAATCCAGGGAGAAATCTCACTACCTTGATTTTGTTGCCTGATTTTTTTTCCTGCTATTATTGTTTCTTTTTGCATCTTATATTTTCACCTTTGGGCATGTTTTGCACTCTACATTTCACCCTTGACAGGGCAGAAACTGTATGGCAGTAGCTGCCACCTTACCTCATTCACCTCAGAAGGGTAAGGGTTAGGGTTTTGCAGTGAGGAAGGGGAAAGCAGAGAGGAAAGGAAAGAAAACAGGGGAAAAACTCACCCAGCAGGGTTTCAGGGTCAGAAAAGCAGCTCCTCTCTTTGTTGTTGGGGATCAGCTGTGCTGGAATAACCCAGGGTGAGATGTGCCTCTTCTGCAGCAGAGATGTTGTATGATTTGGTACCGGAGTCATCTGGAACTGGAATCAAAGGCAGGGCAGGAAACAACCTCAGCTATGGAAATGTCAAAGAGGAACCTGTTTATTTGTAGGCCCAAATGAATAAATAAGGCCAAAGAGGAATTCCCGATGTGTCTGTGCCCTGAGCTGCAGTGATGATATGAGTTTGAGATGGGATGTGGCTGAGGAGGGTTCAGATGGCAAAATTGCCTCTGCTCTGGCTGGAACCTTGTTCTTTGGCTGTGCTAAGGGTGTTGCGTGATGGCAGAGAATAACTGCAGTTAAAAAATAACAAAATCTGTCAGATCCTTTTGAAAAAGCCTCTAGGAGGCAAAGGAGCACAAGAGAAACATTGCTAAGAACCACCCAGGGTTCCTAAAGCATCCCACAGTTGCTCAGTGACTGATGATATTGCCTCACAGAATGTTATTCTGCACTGTAAACAAGCACAAAATCACTTAACTACTCAGTGACATGAAATATTCTAAGAAATTTGCCAAAGTGATTAATGTTAACGTTCTTGTTCAGCAAATTGAATGAGATTTAATTGGCACAGCTGCTGAAGCTCAATGCATTTGATTTGGCCTTGATTTACAAAATATGTTATCAGGAGCCTCCTCCTCCTTTCACTGCAAACCTCCACAGCCTCTGCTAAGCACATTGCTCAGTGAATTACTGGTCTTAAATGTTAGAGGGTTTTTTTTCTCCACTCAATAAAACTTCTAAAAGGGCCCTTTAAAGTATGAATGCCTGTCCCAAAGGATCTGTTCTTCTTTCCTAACCACAAGGGGTTTAGATGTTACTTTTCAATGTTTTTCTTATACTTTGTTACATTATACTCTTTCCACAATATTTCGTCACTTATTATTCTTAAAATCCCCCTTATCTTTGACTTTGGATAGAGAAAACGCTGCAGGATATGTGGTGCACCATGGTCCAGTCTCAACCCATGGACAACCCAAGAAAAAGGGGGTTTTAAAAACCTGCAAGAGCAGGGCTTTATGTCTCAAAAAGCAGTCGAGTTTCTTGTTACATAAGTTGTTTTTAATAGCTATATCTTGAACGTTAAACAAGCTTTTGTTTTTCAAAGCACATGTGCCATTGGGAGTAGCTTGGTTTATCTAACACAAAATGAAACTGATATCTTTATGATCTTAGTTAAAGAAAGAAAAAGGTGGGAAGCCAGGTGGAAGCAAGTTACTTAAATCAGGAGCACCAGCTTGATGACTTAACCTTAATTGCTATCAATTGGCTGAAGCACAGGAGTTGGCTGCCTCACTTGTATCCACCCCTCCATCCTTCCCCAGCCACCCTGTGCAGGGAAGCTTTGATCCCTGTTCTGGACTGTCTCCCACTTTTTCTTTGCAAGAAATACCTTATACACCCAGTCGGTCCCAAAAAGCTCGTCCCACCAGGTGCAGAGGGACTGGTTTCTGGGAGAGCTGCCGCGGTGGAAGCCGTGGGAAGCGGCGCCGGCTGCGGGCAGGATTTGGCAGAGCAGGCTCCGGAGGACCTCGCACCCCGTGGCCAGGGGAGAGGGGAGTGAGTGGGGCTGGAGCTGCGGGAGGTACAGGGCAGGGGAGTTCTCAGCCCGGGTGCCACGGGGGGCTCACTGCACAGAGGTGCTTGCAGCACTGGGGCATCTGGCAGGGGGTGGTGGCATCTGGGCCAGGTCACAGGGAGCTCATGTGTTCTGCCCTTTGTGCTTCCTCTCTGCACCTCTGATGGTCATGCTGCAAGAAAAACATTCTGGGATCCCTCCCTAAGTGCAGGGGATGTTTTCCTAGAAGGAGATGGTGCATTGAGGATACAGCACCACAGATTTCTCTTGGTTTCACCTGTGCTTGGAGATGGATATTTTCTTGAAGAGTTATTCTACATTTAATGAGTTCCAGCATTCAAAATGTTTGTTTATGGCGAAATATTGCAGTCTCAGGTGCTGACTGAAGGAATGTGATGCTCCCCACTGCAGTCCTGCTGGCAGTAGGATGTGCTGGGGGACTGGATGCAGTCAAGGTGCTGGGCTGAGGGATGCAGGTTCAGGTGGGAGTCCTGATTTGGCTCCCCCTGGGCTGTCCCAGCAGGGGTGATCTAGCAGTGCCATCAGCCCGTTTGCTGATACAGGGCTCCTGAGAAGTACATGGTCCTGGGTGATACATCAAGTATAGATCCCTGATTCCTTTCCAGGATGTTATTTATTATGACTTTTTTCTTTCTCTCTTTCACACTTCAGCACTTTCCCTTTGTCCCCTGTGTGTACACAGTGTCAATGACAACCAGTCCTGCAGCTGGTGTCCCCCATGCTGGTGACAAAGGGGACTCAGGGGGGATGTCCCTGCTCACAAATGTCTCCTCAGCTGCTGCTGTAGCTCAAGGGACAAGTGTCAGCCTAAAGGGTGGTGCAGAGCCAGGCAGAGACTGGGGAGCACAGCCAAGAAGAAAGATCCTGTCTTCACAGAAGGGTATACTGAGACAAAAGAGATTTATCAGGTTGTCATTTGTGAAGGGGGGAGAGGGAAAATAATTCCCATCTGGGCTGTGAAAAATGCCTCTTACCTGAAGACAAACGATTTTTTTTTTTCTAGACTGAAGGTGGCATTGAGTTTTAAAAGTTAAAGAATTATGTAGGTATTTTAAACTTCCTTAGAAAACAGCTGCAAACCCTCATCTCCAAGGAGACCTGAATTTTGGTAAAGGAAACTCTATGATTTTTTAGGGCTATGTGCAAGAGAAAGACACTTCATTTATTAAAGTGGGGTTCCTCTCAAAAAAAAAAAAAAAAAAAAGTGAGCAATCCCTCAGCTTCCAGTGTCCTCTTGTCCTGGGGAAGTTTTGGTGTCTGTCACAGTGATTTTAACATTGTGACTGTGGTCTAAACAATTTCTCTTATGCTGCAACTACCTAAGAATAATTAACCCAAATGAATCCCTCTCTATTTTCTGTATGTTTTATAATGCCCGATTGCTAAGTTTGATAGTTAATATGGCAAACAGTTTTTTCAGAAAAATGGAATTTGAAAATCCTAAAAATGTATGTTAGAAAATAGTATCAGCTTTCTCCAGACTCAAGTAGCAGATATAAAGGATTCTTTCTGCCCCAGCAGGTGCTTATCTAGTGATAATTCAGGTGTTGCCAGGTGTGTGGCTGGAGATATTAGATATAATCAGACAGCTTCCCCATGAGATTCTCTATGTGCTTTATTATAATGCCTATGTAATTTTTCCCCCCTTTATCTAGTTAATTCTGCAGTTTCAAATGCATGCAGCAATTTGAGTCAGCGCGGGGTAAATGTCTGTTTTCTCTGGTGCTGGCAGGGTGCAATCATTCCCAGGCTGTGGGAGCAATCACTCCAGAAAAACCTCTTTGAATTAGTGGCAATGGGGGGAAAGAGGATGAGCAACCTGATGGGATTTGGCTCAGGATGTGCCATACAGAGCACTGGACTCTGGGGGTCAGCACAACCAAATAAAAGAGCGTGAGCCTGGCTAGCAAGAGCCTTTTGTGATTCAGGATGACTTCCTGAAAGCAGTATTTGGGGAAAAAATAGAAATATTTTCTTCTCAACCAGTGCAACTGCATGATTCCAGCACCTGTGTTGTATTTTGCATATAGATTGGGATGAAAAGTACTGTGACACAAATCCTTCCTGCTCTGTTCTTCAGAGTCATCACATCTGAGCCTCACATTTGATGGCACCCATTAAAAATAAGCTGCTGAAAAGAAGCTGAAGATTTTAAGCCATGTACTTTGTCCTCTCTTTTCTAATAGGAGGTGCCTGAAGCTGCAGTGAGCTGAGCAACAGCTGATGTGTGGGGGACCCTTTAAATTGATCTTAGGGGCAAAACCAGTGCACTTGGAGTTGCACTCTTAATGAAGCCTTAATATTGGCTGCCTGTGAGCTCTTAGGGGTGTCATGAGCTGCTCTGTGAACTGAACTGTGTAAAAGACACTGGGGGGCTGGAGCAGGTCCAGAGAAGGGCAGGGGAAGGGTCTGGAGCACAAGTCTGATGAGGAGCAGCTGGGGGGCTCAGCCTGGAGAAAAGGAGGCTCAGGGGGTCCTTGTGGCTCTGCACAGCTCCCTGACAGGAGGGGACAGCCAGGGGGGTCGGGCTCTGCTCCCAGGGCACAAGGGACAGGATGACAGGAACAGCCTCAAGTTGTGCCAGAGAAGGTTCAGATTGGATATCAGGGAAGAATTCTTCAAGGAGAACACTGTCTAGCCCTGGCACAAGCTGCCCAGGGCAGTGGTGGAGTCACATCCCTGGAGGGATTTAAAAGACATGCAGAGATGGCACTTGGGGACATGATGTAGTGGTGGCCTGGAGAGTGCTGGGGGAGCAGTTGGACTTGATGATCTTGGAGGGCTTTTCCAACCTAGACAATGTTATGACTTACCCCACTTCACAGTTTGATTCTCTGCTAATTCCAGTCCCCTCAAGAAACTCAAAGCAGGAATCATCCCTGCCTGATGGAGAAAAAAACAGGGAGGTGTTTAGGGTCTCTCTCCATCTGGGACATGCCAAAGATGCCTGGGAAAAATCTGGCTTTTTGCCTCCTATATAGTGATTGAATCCTGCCAAAGCTGCTGATCCTTGAGTGCAGGTGACAAGGAAGGATGAGTGGATGCTGCTCTCCAGCAGCTGAATTCTGGGATTCAAATCTAATTGAAACAACGTTTAAGTTTCAATCTCAATGGCATTACCTTTACCTACGAGCTGCTCAGCTCTGTAAGTAGCATTTAGTGATTTCTGCATGTCAGAGAGTAGGATTTTGTTGAGCAGGTACATGTTGCAGGGCAAACAATTACTCTTGGTGGAAATAAGAGCCCCTTATTTGTTTCACTCTGCCTCCTACCTCGAGGGCTTTTTTATTTGAAACTCATGAAATAAGGCCCCAGAGGTTATTAGCATCTCCCTTTTCTATCATAACCCAGAAGTGGGCACTGCCTAGGAAGGCACTGATTGCCTGTGCTGTCACTGGCTTGTTGATGAACCAGAAAAGCTTCTATTAGTTTATGGAAATGAGACTTAGACTTACACAAAAGCTTGACACCATGCCATGTTTTTAATTAGTTTTTTTGAAAAGATATGTGAGTTGAGACACGCATACGCCACTGGTTCTTAATGTGGCTGTTAAGGAGCAGGTCCTTGGTCCTGAAATCTGTGTCTTTTTGCAGTGATCTCATTTTATAATTACCATTTAAACAAATCAGGCAGATTCCTCTAATTCTGCCCTTTCTAGAAAATACCTTTTCAGTTGGCCTGTTTCTTTTAGTAAGAGATTATCTGGATTTGTTCACAAGCAAATGTAAAAGCAAATAGTAAAATCAAGATCAGTTACTTGATTATTTGTACAGCTAGTTTTAATACTAACTGAGTCCTTTCAATTATATCTTTTTCCTCGACATTTTTAATCTTATGAAGCTACAACAGATTCCCCAAATTTTGTGATTTATGCATAGGATTATTAGTGGAACCTGGTCCCATTTGTGGCTTCTTGAGGGAATCACTAACATTTTGAAGATTTTTTTCTTCTTTTTTTTCAGGAAGCAGCTTTACATTGGCAAGTAAATGTGCAAAAAATGTAACCTACTCCATTGTCTGATCACCTTAAAATATCCCCTAAACTATTCCGTTTCAGATTTTGACAGATTAACAGATGACAGTTTATTTCATCACCTTTGGTAAATCTAGCTTTAATTAACTGACGTTTTAATGGTTCCTAAGTGGTCACAGGCTTCAGTATAACTGAATTTAATTTAATTTGTTGGGCATGATTCTGCACTGGGGAAGTCCACAGCCAAGCCTGTGCTCTCATCCCTGCTGCAGCCGTGCCAGCCCACAATCCATCACTCACAAGTGTCACCAAGAGCTGGTCCAGAGCCCAGCTAAAAGCTGGGTAGGGACACCAGGAGGCTTCACCAGCTCTCCATGTGACTGCAAATTTGTAAATAACTGAGAATTCAGGATGGGTTATTCATTTATTTAAAAGAAAAGGCACATTTTGTACTCCTGTAGGAGCTGTGGCTAGCAGAGGATGTCACTTGAGGTGTGTCACTGGAGGTGTCCTTGCTGTGGCACTGAGGATCCCGTGCTCCCTCCTCCCTATCTCACTTCAGCACCAACCCCAGCCAGCACAAGAAACCTCCCAAAGACCCCAGGAAAGTGCTGCTTTGTAACATGGCAAACCTCTGAGGCTGGCTTTTAAAAAGGATCTGGAGGAAAAGCCCCACAACCCAGGGGACACCTTTGAACTGCCAGATCCATGTGATGTTGAGGAGATACTGATAGTGAATTTTGCCTCTTGCAGAATTCAATATTTGAACAACCTTTGTTCTCTAAACCTGGAATTATAATACTAGAATAATAACCATCTCTCTTTCACCAAATATATTTTCCATCCTGTATCTGGGCTCGAATGTCCAGAGAGACATTTCACCTGCTCTTCTAGTGCAACTCATATTTGTCCTGCTGAATGAAGCTGTCTGCAGCTTGAAGGTACACAGAGATGTGCAGAGCATAAGCTGTACAAATGTTAGCACTTGAGTTTGAAGGCCTCTATTAAATTGGCCTATCTATATTTGCATGTGTATTTACTCAGTTCCTTTCTTTACCAAATATATTCAGCATGCCAAGGGAATGTTTCTCTGTTTTACCTGCTGGCAGGGCATCTGTATCACTTCCCACCTAAAAGTGGTGTTGCATCAATCTCTGCCTGTTGCCAAAGATACTGATTTACTAAGAAGCTAAAATACTGTGTTTAGAATACAAAATTTAATTTATTAATCTTAAAAAAAATAAAAATTGCTGTACTTGATACCTTAGCTGTTCTGCTCACCATGCCTCTAGCTGGAACGTGTACAATTATTTTTATTTTTATAAACCATGTACTTGTTGTTCTCAATGGTTACAGAGCACAGAAATGCTCTTTGTGATCTGGTTTGATGTGTTATGGTTATACAGGACCTTTTTGTTCTGATGGTGCTGTATGGAAGCTTTTATAAAACTGATACAGATTGAGACTCTTCACTTTTACATTTTAGTTCTTGAAGGGCATCTGGAAGGGTGTGGGAGGGTGGGGGAATCTCGTCAAAACCGTGCTCTGCCAGCAGGTACTGCCCAGAGTTATAAAGATAAATGGTGTGACACCCCATTTTACTCAGTCATAGCTATAATGAAAGATAATTCAGTGATCTTACCCTGGAAGGGTTGGGCAGACTATGCCAGCCCTGATGGGATGGCTTTGCTGTGTCTGGACTCATCACCAACATCACTTGGGGAGTTCCTCTGAGCTCATAACCTCGCTGGCTGTGTCCATCCTTCACTTCTCTCTCTCTCTCTGACTGATCTGGCTGCTTCCAAAGGGGTTTATTTAAAATGGAAGTGGAATATAGAGGAATTATGTGCAACCTGGCAATGCAAGGCACTGCCAAGAACTATGGAATAAACAAAGACAAGTTGCTTACAGAGCCCTGGCTAGCAGGAGAATTAACAAACTCAGCTGCTGCCAGAAGTGTTTCAGCCAGTGAAACTCTTACCCCAGGGACCAAGAAACCCCTGTGGAAGCAGATCCCAGTTTCTCCAGTCATGCAGGAAGGAAGATGCTCACCCAGCCACCCTCTGGCAAAGTTCTTTCATGGTCCATCTGAAGGCCATTCACTATGCTCAGCATGTACTGAAATTATAACTAAATAAGTACTAATATCAATTTTATTTAACTATTACCTGAATATAGCAAGGATTTAAAGGAAAAATTAATTTATTGGTCTTCATGGTGTAATATTGCTTCTGCAAGCTCTTCAGCAGAGGATGGGGAACCCTGGCAAGATTCTAAATATTGCTAAATGCTGCCTTTAACCATGCAATGTCTTAGCACACAGGATGAAATTAATGAATCTGATGATAATGAAGGTATAACAGAACAAGATGAGTGTTGTGCCTAGAGGTTAATTATCAAGTAATTCAAGGGAGGCTGCCTTTATAAGATTAAGATTTGTGTGATAACACTGTGTGTAGGTTTTGCACCGCCTGATTTTTGGTAGTGGGGGGGCCACAGAGGTGGCTTCTGTGAGAAACTGCTGGAAGATTTCACCATGTCTGGCAGAGCCAATCTGATGGCTCTGATGGACATGCTGCTGGCCAAGGCTGGGCCACTTAGAGAGGCTGGTAATGCCTGTGTGATAACAGATTTGAGAAGAAAATCAAAACAAAGTGGGGAGCAGCTTTTTCCTAGCCAGAGAAGAGGGGGAGGTGAGAACATGAGAGGGAAACAACATGGAGACACCAAGGTCAGTGGAGGAGGGCAGGAGGTGCTCCAGGGGCCAGAGCCGAGATTCCTCTGCAGCCGTGGTGAGACCACAGGGAAGCAGCTGAGCCCCTGCAGCCCCTGGGGATCCACGGGGGATGCAGAGATCCACCCACAGCCCCTGGGGATCCACGGGGGATGCAGAGATCCACCCACAGCCCCTGGGGATCCACGGGGAATGCAGAGATCCACCCACAGCCCCTGGGGATCCACGGGGAATGCAGAGATCCATGGGGGATGCAGAGATCCACCCCCAGCCCGTGGGGCAGGTGCCCATGCTGGAGCAGGTGGATGCCTGGAGGAGGCTGTGACCCAGAAGAAGACCAAAACCCCCACACCCTGTCTCCCTGTGCTGTCAGTGGGAAGGAGGGAGGGGCTGGGGGGAAAAGATGTTTTTAAGGGCTTATTTTACTTCTCATTATCAGCCTCTGATTCTGTTAGTAATAAATTCACTTTTTACCTCTAAGTTGAGCCTGCTTTGCCCTTGGAGTGTTTTCTCCCAGTCCCTAACTCAGGAACTCTTTGTTTAATGTTTTTTTCCTCCCTCTGCACAGCTGTGGCAGGGGAGGGTGAGCGAGCAGCTCTCGTGGGTGCCTGGCATTGGGCCAGTGTCAAACCACAACACATTGTTTGCCTTTATATAAACCAAAATCCAGTATTTAATACAGGAACAACAAATGAAATCCTTCACAAGGCAGGTAGACTTGGTTAGCTGTGTTTGTTGAGAAAAGCCTGGCATTCCTGCAAACACAAGAGAACTTGCTTGGGCAAGGCGGGGTCTTGGATTGTCTTTGGTGGTACAATCTGGTACAATCCCTGGTCTAGGGTGCCCCAGCAGTGATGGGGAGCTGCAGGTTCTTGGTCAGTAACCACGTGTGAGTTTTGGTGAAGCCAGAAGTGACTGATGAGCAACTGCACGCTGTGGAGGAAAGAGTTTGAGCAAGGGGGCTGGATCTGTGCCTGCTTTTCCTGGCCACTCCATCCACCAGCTCACAGCACATCATCCAAATTATGTTACCCTTCCCAGCACCAGTGACCCTGGGGAAGGGCAGGGAGGATGGGGTGAGAGATGGAGAGAATTGTTTTGCCCAGAGGTAGGGTGTGCTCACATGTGGGAGGGAAGGAAGGAAGACCAGACCTCTGTGAAACAGATGAAGTCAATATGTAGAAAACAGTTTGGAAAAAAACTGTGAGAGTAGAAAAAATGGAAAAAAATGTGAGTAAAACATGTAGAAGTCAGTGTTACTCCTTCAGGTGATAGAAGAAGAGACACGGAGTGTTTGAGCTGTACTGGCTTTGAAAGAAGCCAAAAGTAGGGCAGGAGTGCAGATGTCTGAAGATAATGACTTTGCAAGAGGAAGACTCAGCAGATGAAAGGAAATTGAGTTGTTTACCATAAAAGATGGTGGTTCTGGGAGCAGCAGCCTTGCTGTCCATGGAAAAACTGTGGCTGCAGGGCTGGTAGCTCAGTTCTGAATGAGGCAGAAATCTGCATGCAGTTTCAATTTCTAGAAGCTCACACTTCAACTGATTTCAGTGCTGGAAAAAGCATTTAGAGTTTAATAGAAATACAGTTCTGAAGGCTGGGAGACCTGAGGAGACATTCCTGGTTTGGAATAAAGTCACTGTTCTTGTGACACTGAGTTAGTCAAGGATTATTTTGGCCATTAAAGGAGACTGAAACCCTCAGCAAAAGGAGTTTTTTTTCTACCACAAGATGGCATCAGTTTTGCAAAGATAGGCTTACAAAAGGACCTCAAGCTGGAGATAAGAGAGGATTTAAAATAAAAACAATGTTTTAAAATTGTTATCAGACTGGTACAAACCAAGTACTTCTCTCACAAGCGTCTCTTGGAAAACTGTGTTACCTAAAAGCTTATTTTGGGTGCAGAAAATGAAGGTCCCCCTGATCAGATTAGCCAGTGCAGCTGCTGGTTGTTATCCTACTGGCATGAACAAAATTTTGCCTGCAAATGCTTTTCTGCTGTTTGTGCACATCAGATCTAAGTGAGTTTATATTTCCCTCATAGGCCTCCTAAAGCCTTTCAGTTGTTTGCTGTAAGCTAGCAACAATATTTACCCTCATTTAAAACACATCTAATGTGTTCTAAAGGTCTTTATTGAGGTTTGCTTTATAGAAATCCTCATTTGCATGTTCGATGCTTCACATGTGTATTTTCCAATCCTTTTTCAGGGCTCTATTTTGACTCAGTGTGGCCTCATAAAGTTTTTTTTTTGAGGTAAAATCCCTCTAAATACTTGTGTTGCCTACTAAACCTCTGAACATCCCCAGCTGGACTGCAATTTATATTAATTTAGATAATTTTGTAGTTATTATTGTAAATCTAGTAGTAATCTACTAGTAAACTCAGAATATATTGGTACTTCTTGGACTTCTCGGTTCAGAGTTTTGACTTTTTTTTTTCATTTTATGTTACGAAAGATGTCCAGAATCTTGTTTTGTACCATAGATCTTGTGGTACTTTCTAAATAGAGTCTCTTTACAACCTTCCAGGATGGCCACACTCCTCTAAAAAGAGCTAAAAAAAGAAATCTCATTCCTTTTTTTTTTTTTCCCTGATTTTGTCTTAAAAGCCGCGCTTCTCAAAGCGTCACACTGGAGACTGTAACTCACGGTGTCACAAGGTTATGACAAGGCATTTGGAGATTTATCAAGTGCCACCACAGGTTCTGCTTTGCCGTGTTTTACAACTTAGAGCTGTCAAAGCCTTATTTCTTTCAACTGTTGTGTGTGTGTTGCTTTGGCTTTCATAAAACTCTTGAGATTCATGCCTTGTTTTCTTGTTTTTAGAAAAAGTCACAGGCTTTCACGTGTGCTTGTGGTGGATAGTGAATTGTCTTGGAGCCCCTCCACCACAAGCAGTGTACAAAGCAATGCTGAGTCTCCATTCAACTGCACAATAATGTTCACCTTCTTTTGTTCCTCTTGCAGCTCTCAAGTTTTTCCTGAAGCATAAAGATCCTTTATAAGGGCTGCTGTAACTGTGATGGTTGTGTTTGATCTTGCATGTACTTCACACATGAAATTCAATGGGTGTTTGAGCCAGCAGGCTTCCAAACTTGGCCTGGGATTGCTATTTATTACAGCATCTAGTCCCTTGAAAAGCAAACCCAAGGGATATTGCTTGGCTGGATGTGTCTTTTGGGCGTGGCAGGTCCTGGAGGGTTGAACAAGATAAGACTGAGAGAGAGGAACGAGGACTTTTCAAAACAAGCCACTCTGTACCAATTACACCCTGAATCCACAATTAATTTTGTCTAGATGGTCTCTGACAAAATTGCCAGATTAGCACAAAATGACCAGGAGGTGGCTGTGTCTGCAGAGCAGCCCGAGGGCTGCTAATCAAGGAGGTAATTACCTTTGCTCTGGGAAGCTCTTCCAGGGCTGAGGCACTGGGGGCAGTTCATGCTGTTCTCAAGATGTTTCATCTCCTCACCATTTTGCACCAGAAACTGACAGAGCATCAGAGCAGTGACCATGTCTGTGCCTTGGGCAGTGCCTGCAGTAGCCCTGGGCCTTTTCCCAGGAGGATTTGCTTAGCTGGCCCCTAGCAGACACGGGGAGCAGAGGTGGCCTCTGCACGTTCCTGTGTGCATCACTTACTCCTGGGCACCCTGGCTCCTTCCCAAGTACTGATGGCTTTGCCTCTCAAGCAGGCAGGGCAGGACTGTGCCATGCTGAGGAAAGCCAGGTTTTCCTAACACAGGTGTGCCTGTCCAGCTTAATGTGCTTGGGGTGTTATTATCTGTTTTTCCCTTTTTCTGCAGAACCTGGGGGATTACAGGTGTGGTGGCTTTCTGCTAACCTGCATTTGGGAACCCCCCATGGTATCTCCTGCTGGAGTTGATTTGAGAGAAGAAAATGTTCATTTCTGGTGTTGGTTACCCTCCTTCCTGCAAGCAGAAATGTTCCTTTTAACTTTTTTTAACTCCTCAGGAGGTAGGTTTTTTGTCTTTTGATCTCAGAAATGTTTGACAACTCATGTTACCAGCCTTTTGTTTGAAATGTGCTGGAAATAGGTCTATTATTTTCCCTTCATACAACCTTTCTTTCATAGACCATTTTAACTTCTTAATCAAGTAGAGGTAGCATATCATTATACAATTTTCCCTTTACATGTCCACTTAATGACTTTTTACTCTTTTTAGTTCAAGGCACTTCTTAATTAATCCTTCATCAAATTATTTTAAATATTTCTTTCCTCTACATTTTTAGAGAAGTAGATAAGAAAATAAAAAGTCAAATGATGTAATTGCAAACCTGGTATTTTTGGCATCAAAGCTCTTTGACAGAAAACCTGCAGGACCGAAGAGCCTGGTGTATGAGGGTGAAGTCTCCAGCAACTCTGCACATGTTTTAGACACAGTTTGTGGTAGATTTTGCTTTATTTCTGCAGAAGTACTGCCCTCCTCCTTAGGCAGACTGTGCACAACCTCGTGTTTCATGGCATGGCAACTCACTTTGGTTTTATATTCATTCTTTACTAGTGGCTGCAGCAAAGACCCAGTGCAAAGGCTCGTGCTCCTGACCCTGTCCTTGGCTGTGCATGTCCCTCCTGGCTAGGAGGCACCTGATGGATACTGTCTTTGAAAATGTACCCCTCGTTTTCTGACAGTATGCAGTATATATTGCCACCTGCCAATCCCCTGTGCTGTTAAATACGTGTTCATATTAACATCATAAATTTCCTGTGTTGGAACTGTGATATGAGGCAGGGCAGGTTATTTGACTCTTCCCTCTCAACATCCAGCTTTTATTAGTTTTTTTTTCTTTAACTCCATTTGGATAGCTATACTCTCATACATAATGTATTCCTAAAAATGTATTCAAGTTTGAGCTGGCTGAACATGGTCCCCAGAGTTAGAATCAGTGCTACTTACAACCAAATAATCTAATGGGTTACCGCTGTGTGGGACAAGCTGGGGGTACGGGAATGAATTTCCTCCTGACTTGGAGAAGTGAAGCAGCCCTTTAAAAATAATGGAAGGACTCCTGGAAGTGTTCCTGGACTTCAGAGAAGGAAGAGAAGTGCTTCATCAAGCTTGAGCAATGCATTTGCAGCACAGTAATGGACAGAGAAAGGAAAGGGGCACTGTGCCGAGGGAGAGGATCCAGGTACTGAGTCCAAACGGGTTGGGAGTCCAGGAACTGAGGGAGTTGCTTATCTAGAAATGAAAGTAATACTAAATTAGGTGGAATTCAAGGGATTTGAACCCAAATGTACTTAGAAGCTCAGCTGGATTTGGATAGAAGCTTCTGGGCTGGCACACGGTTCTGCAGGATGCTGCTTGCCCTGCAATCCTGTGTGCAGTGGCCTGCAGCTGCTGCTGTACAGTATGAGCAGACCTTAGAGAATTGTTAAGAGTCAGAAAAGGCATAGGCCTCCTTTAAAGCCTTCACAGCCTGATGTCTTGCATTAAGCAGTTTTTGGGGAGGCACCATGTGTGTGTGATGACCATGGATGGTGCTCCTCTGTCTCCAAGAAGCTCCCCTGGAGTCTCCTCGAGGAAGTGGAGGAGAAGGACTAGGAGATCTCTCTCTGTTAACCTTCCCTTGCACCCTGGGTTGCTGGAGATGGGGTTGCTCTGCTGGAATTGCTGTGATGTTTTTCTCTGTTGTGAACGAGGGAGGAAAGCTTTTTAATCCAACGAAATGATCTTTCCCTGTTAATCAGCAAGGGGCTTGGCCAGTCTCTGCATTCTTGGAACTGACTTTAAAGAGAGAGATATGCATATGTTTGTGATTATTTTACCAGCATTATTTGGTAATGGGATTGCTGGCAGAAGCTGTTATTGGGAGTTTTCCCTGTCTTAATTTAAACTGAGACTCATCAAATTAAATTGAACCAGAGAATGAGGCATTCTGAGTTCAATATCCTCCCTCTCCTTCTTCCTCCTCTGCTCCCAGTCCCACACATAATGTGAGTCTTGGAGTCCCTTGGCCAGCAGCCCTGCTCCAGGCTTGACAGAGTTTTCTCTATTTGTGAGAACAAAAGCTGTAGTGAGCCCGGAGCAGTCCCCTCAGACTGGCAGCATGCACAGAGCACACAACAGATGCTGGCATTTTTTGTAAACCCAAAACCTAATTATGCTTGGAGCAGTCCCACAAGTCTGGGGGAAAAAACCCCTCCAATCTGATTTATGGATTCCAGTCATCACTGCTGGGTTTTAAAGCAGCAGAATATGTTTTTCAGTGATGTTGCCTTTCCTCAACCTCGGGAAAACAGGCAGGAGTGAGGGGGGATGATGATGAGTCTGGTGCCTTCCCACTGCAGGGCTGTGTGTTGGGGTGCTCCACATTGCCAGAGGGAAGCTGAATTCTCCCTGGGGCACGAAACAGGGAACCTGGCATTCAGCAGACATGCAGCTGTGGCCCCAACAGCTTCATTTGTAAGTGTTTAGGGCTGATGAAGCTGCTTCCAGAGTGCTTTTAAGGATATCTGTCATATTATGATGTCAAAATCCACTGTGGCTCTGTACAGCTTATTATTTTTGCTGTTTCAGAGTGGGTATTTCTTGTTCTCATCTATATTGAACAGACACTTTATTCGTATCTCAGCAAGCATGGCTAGCTGGAGAACCTTGACCCTTTTATGATCCAGGCTTCCAGAGACCCAAAGCCAAAAGTACGAAAACTGCCTTTCACAAAAACATAAATTATAAAGTAAATAGCAATTTTTTTCCCGATCAGGGTAAAATTTGTGTATGCCTGAAGCAGGAGAAAAACTACACAGAGAAGAGGCAAAGCATTTCCCAGAGCCTTGAACGGACTTGCTGGCTCTGATACACCTCCAGTTCAACTGGATTAACAGCCCATGGCAGCTTTTGGACATCTTTTGTGTCTCTGCAGATCTCATTTTAGGTGCAAAAGAAATGTTTTGCCTGTGAAGACTAAAGAAAAAGTACATTCTGTGTGCTCTGCTTGTGGATGGGGAAATGTTGTAGTCCGTAGACAAGTTCATTTGAATCATACTTGCAAAAGAGTTTAGCCACAAGCAGAAAGTCAAACAGTGCCTTTGGTGTGTAGAGGAGGTGAAAGGCTGTGGAAACTGGGCTCCCAGGCAGCTGAGAGGAGTCTCTGTGTGCTGGGGAGGTCTGAAATCCACCACGATGGTGTGGACATCTCCTCCAGCACAGGCTGATCTGGAGGCCTGAGAGACAACAGCTTCTGACATGAGGACTTCTGGCACAATCATCTCCTGCTCCTTTGGGAGTTTCAGGCCCTTGAGAGCTGATGTCACTCAGAAGTAACTGAGTGAGGGACTTGGATTTCAGAGGGTGTTGGCAGTTTGTAGAGGGCTGAGCTCTGACTGGAGTTAACAGATGCTCCACACTGATTGTGAACCTCCTCCCTTGGCTCCTGTTTGCCAGGAAAGCTCTGTGTGTGTGGATTTCTCTGCAGTGGTGCTGTGGTTTGGGTGACAGGGCTCTTTTGAAGCAAATCCCGTGTCTATCCCCACTTCCTGTGCCCTGGTTTGCATGGCAGAGCCATCTCTGAGTGCTCGGAGCAGGATCCCTCCAAATGAAGCTGGCTGGGTAGTGGGAATATGCTCCAATCCTCCAGTGTGTTCAGAGAAGGGCTGCTCTGACACAAACCCCTGGAACATCTGTGGTCTGCCCATTCCCCAGCACCAGGGGTTCCACACTGCCCATCCCATCCCATCCCATCCCATCCCATCCCATCCCATCCCATCCCATCCCATCCCATCCCAT